>JAZAVJ010000242.1:0-72193 GCA_037954315.1 Neonectria punicea | reverse complement strand
ATTATAATAATTATAATATAAAAGTAAATTAAGAAATAACTAATTATAATATTAAAGTTTACTATATTAATAATTATAAATATAAATAGCTTACTATATACTTATAAAAACCTAGTAAGTATACTATTTTTATCTAAAGCTTTCTATAACCTAACCTTTTATAGAGCTTCTTAAATCTTTATAAGTTTAATATAAAGGTATATTAAACCTAACTTAGGTTTAGAGGTATTAAGAGGAAGGAGAGAGAAGAGATTAGTATTTTTAGCTTAGGGTTTTAGGAAGAATCTTTATATAAGGATTTTAGCTTTATTTATATAAAGTATTACTAGCTCTATATAGTTTAGCTAGGTAAAGGGTAATAGTTATAGTAGGATTATAATAGTTCTATTATATAGTCTTACTTACCTTTCTATAGCCTAGAACTATATAGTATTATTATCCCTTAGAAGTTTTATTAAGAGTTCTCTTTAAAGAATATATTAAGTATCCTTTATACTATAATCTTACTATATTTATACTTTAGCTAAGGCTTACTAGTTTAAAATATAATTAGTTTATTAAGCTATATAATAAGCTTATTTAAGCTTATAAACTATTATAAATATTTTACTATTTTACTATAGAATTTAGTTAAGTATAGGTTTCTTTTACTTTAAGGTTATAAATTAGGTAATTACTTTTAAAACTTTAAGAGTTAATTAGCTACTTTATTAAGAGCTTTTATAGTAATAATTATACTATAAGTCTATTAAAAGTAAACTATTACTTTATTAATAATATAATAAGAGTTTATTTTCTTCTAATTATAATTAGGGTTTAGTTTAGGACTTAGCTTATTAAGGGTATTAATAATATAGATTTATTATAAGAAATAGTTAGATCCTTCTAGATTATAATTAGTTTCTTTATATATTATATAAATAATCTTAAAGGCTTAAGCTAAGTTAAGAGTACTATTTTAATAATTATAAAATAATCTAATAATAGTATTATAGAATATAAAAAAGTTAGTATAGTACTATACTACTTTCTAAATAAGGATATTACTATTTTAGTCTATCTAACTATAATAATCCTAGAGTAAGTAATAAAGGTTAAAGTTATTAATAAGTAGTATATAATTATTTAGTATAGTATTAGCTAGGGTCTATAGTATAAATAAGTTACCTTTATTATTTAAAGGATTATAAAAAGCTCTAATTTAGTACTAAGCTTTTATAAAAGTAATACTTACCTAATCCCTTCTTACTTTTATTATTTATAACTTAGGTCTATATTACTTATTAATATATATTACTACTTACTTACTATAGTAAACTATATAGTAATTATATCTATTTAAGTAAGTTAGGGCTTTAATCTTAGGGTTTTTATTTAGTTTAAGGAGTATAATTATATTATATTTATTATAAGCCTATAGAGCAATCTATATAAGAGTAAGCTAATAATTAGTATTCTAAAAAAGTACTAATATTAATTAATTACTTAAGGGAGAAATAATAATAATAAGAAGGTAAAAGTAAATATAAAAAGTAAGGATAGTATAAAGAAAGTATAGGCCTAGATTAAGGACTAATTAAGAATATTTTATAGTTTATTTATTAAGCTTAAAAACTTTCTAAGCCTCTTTAATAAGAGGCTTCTTAAGAGTTAGGCTAATAGAGAGAAGGGTAAAAGACTCTAGGTTATAAAGGCTTTAGTTATAGTATAGTCTTAAAATTAAAGTAGTCTATTAGAATAGCCTTCCTTAACCTATACTTAATATAAGGCTATAATAAGATAGTCTTAGCTTTAAGCTATATATTTACCTTTATATAGGATATAGTTTAGTAAGATCTTACCTTACTTAATTAAGTATCCTACTCTATTAAGGTATATAGCGCTTTTATATTATCTATAAATTAAGGCTATCTTATAGTTCTAGGCTAAGTATCTAAATCTAAAGTAATTATAGTATTAAGTAAGATAAAGTCCCTTATTAAAGGGTTTATAATTATATAGCTATATATTAAGTAAAAGGCTATTATTATAAAGGTAGTTTACTTCCTTAATAGAGCTAATATATAGGATTAGGTTTATTTTTACCCTAGGGCTAGGGTAATTAGTTTTTTATTTCTTTACTTAAATAATCCTAAGTTAGTTAGATTTAGTAATTTCTTTAATAAGCTTATTAGTATTATTTAAGATAGATATATATTAAATTCCTTTTATAATTATTATAAAAGTTAGAAGAGATAATACTATATTATTACTAAAGGCTTTAGTAACTTAGTTCTTAGTATAGTAAGCTTATACCTTATTTATAGTAAGGAAAATAAAGACTATATTATTATTAAGGAGCTTCCTTACTATAACTATACTAAAGTTACTATAAGCTTAGTTCACTATTACTATAGTATCTTTTAAGGTTTAATTATTAATATTAAGAAGGGTATTTCTAGTTTAGATAGTAACTTTATATTTAATATAGCTTTAGATTATTTACTTAAGGCTTTTATAATTTAGGAGCGTAAGGTTTTATACTATAATTAATATATAGGATAGTTAGCCTTTTTTATAGTTTAGGGCTATACCTAGGGCTTCTTTAATAATAGAGGTAAGAGTAGTAGTAATATTTAAAGTAATTCGCTCCTTAAGGCTTACTTTATAGTTATATAAGCTATTCTCTTTATAGGATATATATATTCGCATTTCTTATATAGTAATATAGATGTAGATAATATTCTAGACTTAATTAAGGAGATTAAGAGGAATAATTTTAGTAATAATATTATATACTTTACTCTTTAGATTATTAATTAGTATTCTAATTATTCCTATATTAGGTTTATTACTTTTGCTTAGTATATATTAGCTTATTTCTATTAAGGGGTTATATTAGCTTTAGTTAAGGCTATATACCCTTAAGTTAATAGCTATTAATAGTATATTAGTACTATTACTATAGCCTTAATATATTATTAATTCTAGAGTAATATATATATAAGGATTCTAATTTTAGTATTAAAATATATTTTAAAGGTAGATTAATAGTTTAGTAAGTAAAAACTAAGAATTTATAACAAAAGTTATTAACTTTACTTTAAGCTAAATCTCTAATTAAGATAGCCTCCTTAAAGTACTTAAGCATTCTTTTTATATCTAGATTACCTAAATACTTAGATTATTACCTCTTATTACCTTTATTATAATAAAACTAATATATATAAAGGAATTACTAATCTACCTCTTATATAGCCCTAGGTTTATCTTAGATTAGTTAAAGCTCTACTCACTAAGCAGTATTATAAACGTAGGTTTCTCAAACTGCCTAGTCACAAACTATAGGTTAGGTTCGTCAACACGGGAAAGGTTAGCAAGGGCCTAAATTTGGGGACATTATCCTAGATCTGGGTCCATCATAGGGGTCTGCGATCCCAAAAGTGGGCCCCTCCAGGCACCTTAGCCCAAAGCTCAGCCCGGCTCAGCCCGAGCTCCAGGATCCTCAGCCCCAAGCTCAGCGACAGCTCAGTTTAGAGCAGCAGGAGCTCAGCTCTAGAAACGGAAATGGCTTTTAGTGTGCTTGAGTTTCGTCTCCGAGTATACCGGTATATTGAGACGAAACTCAAGTGAGGTCTTAGTATCCTGGGTGGCCTATCAGCCCCTCTCAGCGCTCATCAGCTCTTACGCCCGGCGAGCGTTCAGCCGATCTAACATAACCACCCATAACGCCGCCATGTATATGTTCCAATCCCGGTGAATGCCCGTATCGAAGACTTCATCCTGCTTAGCTTCTGCCTCCGCAAAATAAACTCGGAAACTTATCATGCCCCAAGGCCCGCACATCCCCGCACGCTTCAGTCCAATCATGGATGCGCGTCTCTTGGCGTCTACTGGCGGTAAAGACATCCCACTGCAACTGTAGGAAGGGGGAACAATGAATACAGTACCCAGGTAGGTCGAAAAATACACCATCGGCCTCCTACATAATCTTAGTACAGGGACCGCTTATGTTTTTATTCAACTTACCTCGTACTTTATACCGTAACGGATAATAAGCTCTTATTAAACTCATATAAGACTCCTGTATAATACTACTCTACTTTCTTTCCCCTCTTTCTCCTCTATCGTCCGTTGTAACTGCAGCCGATCAAAGGAATGGCTTGGCATGGGCTTACTTCTAACACTGGGGCCTTGGCTTTTGGAGATCTTTCTCTAATGGTCCTGGTCGTCGGTCGCCAAGCGCCCAGTCAGTCCCTATGGAGGCCTAGCATAAGGTCGCTTCGCAACCCTGTCTCGGGGACTCCGGGTGCTCAGGTCGTAAGATACCGCCTTCTCTCGCTTCTGCCTCCCTTGCCAAAGCCCCAAACTCTCCACACAGGCAACATCTCAGTTCATGGATAGCTCTGGGTGTCACACTGTATCGAGCCAAGCAGCTTGGCTGACGCGATGAATAGAAACGATTCCGGTTTCGCCCGTCTACAGTCGTGACGCCATTTTTCTCCGTGACGTTCACCTTGTAATCTGTAGAGGATTCGTTACCCCGCAAGATGTCATCTCTTGGTTTCTTGGTAGTGGACTTCCCCATGGGCGCGAAGTCTTCTAGCTCACTCTTTTATCCAACTGCCGAGGGCACGCGAGAAATAGCCGCCCGCGGAGAATTTCAAGGCTACTATGTAGTAAACTCCGTATCTACTTGTCAAACGAGGACACCTGAGTGGGCATGTAGCAGCGAGACGCGTGAAAAGCAAGGGTTGCACGAGCTGCTGGGGTAAAAGAAAATCCCGCAGTCTCCAAATATGCAACGAGGCATTTACAACGTTGTGCGTGGACCAACTTGGCATGGTCTTAGAATCTGCCGAAGCCAACGTCCGAGGGGAGAAAGCCACCGTTCGATAGATCGAAGATTGGAAGTTGTTTGTGGCCGTCAGAGAGATGACGTGCTTCCCCGCTCATCTGTGTAGATGTTTGGCTTTTCCCTTGGCTTTCCCTTGGCCTCCACGTTTAGAGCCTTGGCCTCCACGTCTAGAACCTTGGCGCTTACACCGTGGGTTAACAACACGAGTCGTGAGTCGTATGCTAAGTGCATATGTTCCGGATCCGCAGTCTGAAACGAGTAACCCCGGTGCTGAGATTGCAGACAAGACTTCCTCCGACGAGGGTTCTGGCCATGCTCTCCCCCTCGTATTGGTCAAATCTTGGAGTTCCCTCTCTCCCCTTGGCTGTCCCTCGGCCTCCAGCCAAGAAGAATCTTACCACCTTCCGTCATGGGGTAAGGAGCGCGGATCCTCCACAGTTTGACGAGAGAACCCTTGTGGAGGATATCTGAGATTGCGGAGAAGACATTTGCGGAGAAGACTTCGTCCGGCAATGCTACCACCAGATGGCTATAATAAAGAAGTACACCTCATCCTGTTTCATCATTCAACACACGCATATCCTGTAGCCACCCTTTCCCCTTCCCCTTAGTCTTGCACCTCAAGGCCCTCGTCAATCACAAAATGTCCGACATCAAGGCAGCCTCCGGTGCCGGTGCCGATGGTGAGAAAGCGGCCGAGCACCAGGAGAACAGCGCTCCTCTCGACCAAGTCCCTTCGTACGCACAGGCGAAGACGGATGTATGCGCCGACATCAACCATGTCGCCCGCCTCGGCATGGACAACACCAAGGAACTGGAGAAGAGGATCGTCCGCAAGCTGGATATGTGGATGCTTCCTCAGCTCTGGATTCTCTACATGTTCAACTACCTCAACCGGAACAACATCGCGCAGGCCCGTCTGAACACCTTCAATGAGGATCTCAATCTCAAGGATGGAGATTATCAGACTGCCGTTGCCATCTTGACTGTCGGCTACATGGTTGCCCAGCTACCGTCAAACATGTTGATCACCCGAGTTCGACCTTCCATCTACCTCCCTGCGGCCGCCTTCGTCTGGTCGGCCGTCTCAGCCCTGACTGTCGTTTGCACGAGTCCTGGCGGCCTCTGGGCTGTTCAGTTTGTTCTTGGCATTGTCGAGGCACCTCTCTTCCCTGGTGTACGTTTCAACTTCCTGCCCACCTATGGTGATTTACTAAGTCCCTTTATCCTACAGGCCGTTTTCCTCATGTCCTGCTGGTATACCCGCCGAGAATTCGCCCTCCGTGTCGCTCTGCTCTACTCCGGCCTGGTCCTCGCGCAAGCCTTCTCTGGCCTGATTGCCGCTGGTGTCTTCGCGGGCCTCGATGGCCCTATGGGTCTCGCCGGCTGGAAGTGGCTCTTCATCCTCGAGGGTGCTGCTAGCGGCTTCTTCGCTATTACTGCCTACTTCATCCTGCCCAACTACCCCGGCTCGACTTCCGGTGGCGCTATGTGGTACATGACGGAGGATATGCGCAAGGTTGCCGCGGCCCGAATCCTAGATGACAGAGTTGAGTTCTCTGAGAAGTCTACTGTCCGGCATGGACTTAAGCTTGCTGTCACGGATGTCAAGCTGTACATGTTCCTCTTTTTAAACATTTTCATCACGTCTTCGTACGGCTTCAACAACTTCTTCCCCACAATCGTCAACGGATTAGGTATGTGGCAAATGAAGTCTTTTATGTGCTGTATCTAACGACGAAATAGGTTTTGGAACCCGAGTACAGGCCTTGCTCATGACCGCACCTCCGTACATATGGGGAACTCTCTGTACCTTTTTCGTGGCTTGGGACTCAGATCGCCGAGGTGAACGTGGTCTGCACATCATCGTTCCCCTGTCCTGCTCAGTTGCCGGTTTCATCGTCACCGTCGCAACCGGCAATGCCTCAGTCCGATACGCCATGACCTTTCTCTACGCAGCCGGCTGCTTCTCCGCAAACACCCTGCAATACACCTGGGCCGTGTCGACGCTCAGTCAGACCCCCGAGAAGCGAGCGGCTAGCGGTGCCATCGTCAACATTTTCGGCCATCTCGGCAACGTCATCTCGCCTTACTTCTTCCCGGACAGGGACGCACCCCGGTACACCATGGCCATGATCTTGCAGATTGTCTTTGCGGGGCTTGGCATCGCTATGGCGACCGTAGTTAAGTGGCACTTGACCAGGAAGAACAAGAAGCTGCGTGAGGAGGCGGAGCGCTTGGGCATCGACTACAACCCTTTCACGACCTAAGTAGACGCTACGGGCTGGTATCAAGATGGACTCATACTATCCATGGATGGGAGAGGGCCGTGAAACGCCTAAGGATAGAATAGGACAACAGCTAGGTCGTTGGGGCAGTTACTGTGTCCTAAATTCAAGATTGATTGTAGTCGCGACTCAACTTACGGAGCGCTTTGTGCTAGATCGCGACTGCTGGGAACCTCCGATCCTCCGACGCTCGGGACATACAGAACTGGTCTGCTCAATTGCCTTGTCCTCGCGCATTCCGATGCCTCGTTGTTCTCGCTGGCGGCCTCAAGCCAAGGGAGACTTGCTCCATCGATTCAGAAAGGACTCGTCGGTGATTCCGAGGTTGGTGTGACTCTCGAAGATTAAGAGTTGGGTTGGTCCCTGATCTGTAAGCACCAGGAACCTCTGCGCTAGATACAGGCATGTAGCCTCGGCACCTGGAACAACGGACACACACGCACACACAGCAACAGCCACAAGTAACACACATGATAAATATAATAACAAAATTCTTACCCCAGTACTGTGAAGCTCTCCTCTTGGCTAGACGCGACCTAGTAATAGTAATAATATATCTATAATTATTATTTCTAAGAAGTAAAAGGGGCATACCCTACTCTATAATTATAGTTAAAGATAATCTTAATCCTTCTACGAAGAGTCTTCTAAGAGGGTTTAATAATAAAGGCATAGCCTTATAACACTACCTAAGCATTAATTACTTTAGCTAATTCCTCCCATAAGTTAAATTAGCCTTTAGGAGGAAGAACATTATTTAGAAAGCGATGAGAAACGTTAATTAGGTTCGTTATAGCAAAGGGAAGGCGTAGCAACTGGAATTGATATCGTAGAAGCTATCGATCGTTAAATTGAGGTATGTGACCCCTTTTCTCACTTACATAACGGATCTTATCCTCACAGCCAGCTGCGCGGCTAAGCACGTGATATTATTTGCACAGCCGGCTGTACGCCGACGAGGTCCCCTCCCACTACTACTGTCGGAATTAATCAACAGTTAGTCACTTGTCATTCGCTACTCTTTCATGCGACTATCGCCGATCGCATCATACACATCGTCGTTGACAGTTGGAAGAAGGCCACAAGGCCGCTAGTGTGTCTCTCAGCTAAAGGACACTATGCGACAGTACTTAAAATGGCCTTTGACTTGAGATGGGCGAACGGCCTACAGAGCAGCCTGCGCGGGCCACAATTTGTCAAGCCAGCAGTGAACAACGCCTCTGCCGGCCTCGGAGGCGCTGGGTTCCCCAGCTACAGCTCGGTCTTTGAGGAGACGAAAAACAGTCTGTTGCTTCTAGAAGGTCAAGGTTCGCAGGGGAATGAGACCCAGGTCGGTGCGTGCCGAGACCAACGACGCGTAGCCTTTCGCAACTTGCCACGCCCTCTGCAAGAGACCTGTCTGCTCGTTCTGCAATGTCTCCCGGGGCAGTCCAACGAGCAGGTAGTGTTCCGCGAAAGTCCGACTAAGACCAGAGGATGGGACTTCCTCGCCGTGAAAGAGATTACATTCTCACTCCAGGAGATGCTAGGCGACTTAGCGAATCGAGAGGGCCCGACGTTGGAGGCCGTGGCTGAGATTATCTGCAGCAACACGGCGCAACCAATCCAAGACGACCTATCTAGCTCACAGCAATGGTTAGACCAGTTCTGCGGGCCGAACCTCCGATGGGAGTCGCTGGGGCTTCTATGGGCACTCCTGGCGCGCACCTCGGATGCTCTCGGTGCGCACCAGGAGGCGCATCTTGACTGGATCGAGGGAAAGCAATCGCTCGACACAGCGCGGGCCTGTTTAAACTACTGCATCAAGGCAACTCGCCATTTCACAGAAGGGAACTACCTCCTTGTTGAGCTTTGCCGGCGAAGGGCCACGCTGGATTCCATCGTCGACGGAGATGCCAGTATGTACAGTACCAGCTCTAGGCTTCGAACTTCCCGTTGCTAACGTACCTGGACAAGGAATGTCCACATGGGGCTCATTTGGCGTGACAATCGCAATCATGACCTTTCTGGGACTGCATACTCAGGAAGAGAGTGCGCCGTATAAGCCCTCACTGTGTTCAGAGAATAAGCGACGCACTTTTGCCCAGGTCTTCTCCAGCGACAAGATGAGAGCGGCTTTCACCGGGAGGCCGCCTCTCATGAGCCGCCGCTATTGCTCAACGCCTCTTCCGTTAGATATTCGAGACGAAGATTTGGCCTCCGATGAAGCCTCGTTGGCACGAGGTGTCCAATCGCTGGACGATCGCGGTTGGAATACTGAGGGTGGCCTGTATCTAGCCACCCTAATCCGCGCTCGTTGTATGATTGCTTTTGTCCGAGACGAACTTATCGAGGTGGCTTTGGGCAAGGGCGTGACTGTCACGCTTGATCATTTGCGGTAAACAGGCCTTTGACCCAAAACAATTGACGTGATGCTGACGACGGCTAATAGAAGCATCAAAATTCGCCAGATCACCACATTTTCCAGCTTCCCAAAGAGCTTGCTGTATCAGCCCCAAGACCTCACAGCCCCCGGTCTCGACATAGGGCCAGTTTATACCAGGATCATGGTGCAGTTAGATCATCTCCAAAACATGTTTTTTGCTGAAAGGCTTCTACTCCGACACGGACAACTAGATGAGGGCGATCTACTAATGACGAGTTTTTCCATGGTCGTTCTCACACTAAAAATATGGACGCACAAAGATCGCTTTGCAGAAAGTTCGATGCGACGTAACTTTGAATGGATAGTAAGCAAACTAATTAACACCGCTATGAAAGAATGATCATATCTGACTGCAAGGGTAGTTGATGACTTACGGCGCCCCCGGAGGAGGCATCCTTTGTCAAGAGCTACTCCTACCCACGTTTCGCGGGACACACCCCAAGGATCCGAGGCTGAGTCGCTCGAGCATCATACAGCATCTGAGCTTGCTTGTCGGGTTTCTTGGCTGGGTTCGCCCATCCGCGCCCAACGGAGACTTGTGCGCCGACTGCAAGGCCATTATCGAGCGCGTTCTGGATAACCAGCTGAATGCCACGTCGGAGGGGGATACCTGGGAAGCCGTGGACTGGAGTCTTTTGCACCAGCCCGGCTTCAATTTTGAGCTTCTGGACACGTTTGACTGGCTCCGTACGGTTTGAGTTGATGGCTTGTTCCAATTCTCCTATAGTGCGGCGACGTAACAAATGAGGTTGCCATGAGCTGAAGTAGGATGAGAAAGGGAATGAGGCATGGGGATTATGTCAAATATACAATATTGACTTGGGATTATTCAACATAACACCCTGATTCGCTGCCAATATCACCCTAGCACAGCCGGTAATATCGTGTGGCATTCTGGATCATCTTCAACTCCTGCGGCGGGTGGCAATTAACTTCATCATTCAAATTAGCAGTTAGATGCTTCTGAAACCAGTCTAGATGTTCTAGATCAGCACTGTCCAATCGGCGGTTTAATTGCACGAATAGTGACTCCTCAATAGCTTCACGGCTAGACCGAGCCAATGACGCCTCAAACATAGCTTCAAATAATAACATTCGTCCTACCCCTGACGGACCGGACATATAACTAAGGGAAGCATTACGATAGTTACGTTCTTTTTCTCTCCTTTCTCGGTTTCTTTTTTCCCTTCTGCTCTTTCCTCTCAAGTGACCATCCTCAGTCACCCTCGTCATTCGTTGCCATGTACTCGAGCATTCTGCTGTCTGTGATCGTCGGCCTTCTTGGGCTTGACTCGGCTGCCGCGAGTCTGTGCCGGCCGCGAGATACAGGTGATTAAATCTCCAGAATGCATTGAATTTGTGTCCTAACTTGAGTTGATTCAGTCTCGATATTGGGTACTGCCGAGATCTCCATTGCATCCGAGACGGTGTCCGTGGATTCGACTTCTTGTCCTCTTCAACCGAGATGTCAGCGCTCTCCACCGTGACAACAGACTCGACCCTCTCTGAGACATCCACGACAACCTCAGGGGAGACCTCGTCAACCGAAAGCGAGACCTCGTAGTCGCTACCAGCCCAGACAGCATTCAACATGGTTCCTTCGACCGGCCCTGCTGCCAATAACGTGCTCCGAGGTCGACCCTATGCTGACTTATACGTAACGTTCGACAACAACCTCGGGGAAGACATCAAACTAGCTGTTGAAGCCAGCACCGGCCGTCTTCGTGCGTTTGACAATCTCTACCTCTGTGCCGGATACAGCAACATACCTCAGCTTCTTTCCGATCATGCAGCTCGGAGAGCGAAAGGACACCGTTCGTCATCTGCGATCCGCCCACTGGCTCTAAGCTCAAGTGCAGCATCCCCGGGTGCCGCTTCGAAGACGACGTGTTCTATGGTGAGCCTGGGTCAGACGACGAGGGACCCTACACCGTGCCACGACTCATGGGTGATGCTGATGCCGAGCGTTGGAGCAATTTCTATACGAGAGTCTATACGGGATCCCCGCACCTGCAGTGGCACGGTGACATTGGCCCTGCGGGCGCTACTGGCGATGCTACTCTGACTCCCGTTGATTTCCTGATCGAGGCCATCTAGACATCTCTAGAAGATACTGTCATTCTGCATTTCTATTCTCTTCTATAGCCTTGTTTAATGACAAGATTTAAATACTAAGGGGGCTGCATAGGTAAGTTAACTTGCCTAACTGTCCTGCCTCATTAAGACCTTGTCCCTTCCGAACATTCGTCTGGTAGGCCATTCTCGCACTTCCGAATCAGCTGTAGCTGACTTGTGAAATCCGATCAAAACCTCATAGCAAGTAGAACCACCACCTACTGCTCATAGTCCACAACAGAACGAGCTTAGTATACACGTGGTTACAGTAAGCTACAGAAACCTTCTTGAACTTGGCTAAATAGAATAAGAACGAAGCAATTTCGCTATACCCATGAATAAGTTAACTGTTCAAGTCCAGAGAGGATAGAAGGGGCAGAGAGTAAGCTGTTAAGAGAAATTCAAGGCTAATCTCGGGACGTCCTCAAGTATAGACATCAATGATACCTCTCTCGCAACGGTCGACTGAAACGCTCACTGGAACAAAGATCTGGCGCAAACGTGGTTTGTTCACGCAGTTTCAACAGATCCCAAGCCGGTTTTCTATCCCCTCGAAACCAACACTGCAAGGCCTAGCTCGCCGTGGGCAAACCACATCAACGGTGCAACGTAATACAGCACTCCACGACACTTTCAGCGCTATGTGCCTCAGCCCCCAGATTTCTCAAGCCCGCCAGCTCTGAAGCGGGGTGATGAAAACAGAGGCTGGAAGCAAATCTTAGCCAATCCTCTACGAGACGGCATCCACTTACTCAAGATACTGGGAGACTTGGCTGTGGATGTAGCGGACCGGCCCCATAAGTCTCTCCCTCGTGTATCGTTTTTAACATGAGTTAGAGACCTACTGAAGAACATAAGGTTAAAGCTAAGCAATTTCTAGATGATGAACCGTCAGTTTCATTGGGATAGGCACATGAATAAAGTTCTTCACATTTGTCAATTAGTGACAACCGCGGGGTATGCTTAAAATCCTGGAATGCCCAGACATTATCAGATCATTCTCTGCCGTTCGCCCCACCAGAACATGAGGGATTGTCGACGCGGCCTGTACGACAGGGATCATGAGGGGAATTTAAGGGCACCGCAGTTCCTTGACCTTTTCGTTCTTTGTTGCGTCATCTTGACTGTCTTCAGTTGTCAGAATCCATTCGTAGTCATGTCTGAGAGTCCTCCTAAATCCGCAGCGCCGGAACGGTTGGCTTCTCCTGCGGCAAACGTCGCCCCTGCTACTGCCGTCACCCCTGCTGACGCAGTCCCATCGACTAATGCTCCGGTCGCCGCTACGGTCTCCTCTTCTCCGCTAGTTACGACGCCGGCGCCCCAGCCTGAGCTAGTTCCCGCACAGGACCCTGAAGTAAGAGCATTACTGTACTGTAGAGAGTTTGGGAGAGGCTAAGCATATTCTCTTTCGCTTCATAGGACGAAGATGAACAAACTGATGGGGATTCGGCCCTAGGAGATGAGGGGTGAAATTGAAAACCCCCCGGAATGTCAAATATGGCCTCAACTCACGTCAGTGCAGCGCAAGTTCAACCGCTTCCATCACGTCCAGCATCCTCGAGTATCGCACCATTCAGGGACGTACATATCACAGCGATCGACACCCTACCGAGTACTTCACCCCAAACGACGAGCAACAGCGCGAGTCGGTCGATATCAAGTGAGTCCAGTCCTGAATCAACTTCGAGATATTAACTCACTCACCTCCCCATTAGTCATCACTCTCTCACGTTGCTCATCGGTGGCAAGCTTTTTCTTGCGCCCATTAGCGATAACCCGAAGGCACGCTTCTCGTGACGAAACGCTTTGATCAATGCTGACACTTACGTGGCACAGAAAGTCTTGGACGTCGGCACTGGAACAGGTACAGTCCTCGTTTCCGCCAAGAAATTCCGCTCACATTCCCAATAGGCATTTGGGCGATGTATGAACTCAGAGCCCTTTGAGTTCAATACTTTCTCTAATCTCTAGCTAGTGATTTTGCCGACGAGTATCCCAACACTGAAGTGATCGGCTCTGACCTCTCTCCTATCCAGCCGCACTGGGTTCCCCCGAATGTTAAGTTCGAGATCGATGACGCGAGACTTCCTTGGTCGTGGAAAGACGACACCTTCGACTTTGTTCACATTCGCTACCTTTTCGGTGCCATCCATGACTGGAAGGCTCTCTTCCGACAGGCCTACCGTTGTTGCGCTCCTGGCGGCTGGGTGCAGTCGTGCGAGGCCGACGTGGAAATTCGCAGCGACGATGGAACTACAGATAATATCCCAGCCCTAAAGCAGTGGGCACGCCTCTACTCCGAGGGCGGGAGTATACTTGGGACTCCATTCTATGTTCAGAGAGAATGATTGCAGGAGAAGGGCATTCAGGAGGCTGGCTTTACAGATATCAAGATTGTCAACTATAAGGTAAGTCCTGTGACAAACTGAAAACTGCCAGGCCGATGGCTAACTTTATGTATCCAGTTCCCGGTATCCGGTTGGCCCAAAGATCCCACCCTAGCCGAGGTTGGACGATACGTCAACTTGACTCTGGAAAACGACCTCGAAGGTTGGTTCCCTTGGCTTGGTCGCCTACATTTTTCTAACATGGCGATAGGTTATACTCTGATGCTGTGGCACAATGTTCTTAAGCTGCCCAGCGACGAGTACCAGGTTTTTCTAATGGACATGCGTCGTGTGCTACGCAATCGCAAGATCCATGGATATATGTCGGTGCGATATGTGTATGGGCGTAAGCCGGAATAGGACCAGTACTCCGATTAGAAATCAAAAGGGTCTATAGTTCTATGACGACAGATTTCCCGAGACAATTGTGTATGTATCTAATTTTTCCCGCATAAAATTCCCACAACTAGGCTCCCCAGTCGGTGTTGATAGCAGCATTGTACATCCCGTTCCTTATTCCTCCATGCTCGATGCCAAGAGCTCCTCCCTCGCCAACCAAGCTACTAGGAACAAGGTTCCAGGACTAAACAAAACTGCAATGACGCCAGCGATGCAAACGGTCCTGAGATACCGAAACTTGCAAACCCCAGCTATTTCGAGGTCCCGGAAGCTGTATGCCAGCCAGAGGAGCCCGCCAGCGAAGGTGCAAATGTAGTCGTACTGGATAATTGTTCGAAGCGCGACGTCTGCTTCTTGCGGCTTCTCGGAAAAGTAGTTCGGGATGAATAATTCCAACATCGAAAAGTTTGAGTTGTAAAGGGTGTACCAGTGGACAGCAATGTTGATGGCAGCCAGGACGCCGACCGTTACCCTCAAAGTTTTGACCTGGGTCTTTCGATTTGTGTCTTGGGCGGATGATCCTAGAGACAGCGTCTTTGAAAGCATAAACATGAGCAACGAACCCCACACAGGGAATAGTTGCCATATCCAGTTCCACCAGTTTCTGGCTTCTAGAGATTGGTGGAAGCAAGAAGGCAAATGCGGCACATGGTACGCCAACATAACCGTTGGTAGAACTGATGCGCAAGAAGCCCAATTTGTGAGAGGGAAGTTCTCAGCGGTGACTTTCTCGACCGGCGACAAGATGTGGTAAAGGTAAAAGTAGAGCGGTCCTAGTGTCCCAATGCCGAGCATCTGGGCTAGGAAGGCGAGGATAAATGGGCTTACAGAGTCGATTAGAAGCCATCAACCAGCTCCAGGATTTTTCAACTCACAATTGAAACAGCGTCTTGCGGTTCGCTGGCCTGCAAGACTCAAGAAACAAAACAGCATACATGCCAGCGAAATCGGTCAGGAAAACGAGCGACTGCCAGTACGCCCCGATCGTTGAAGAACTGTAACTGCGCGAACGCAATGGTAATGTGCGAGAACACCTCATCTAGCCATGCAATACCGTAGAACTCGCGGAGAACGGGTACGCTCATGCCGTTCCAGTCGAAGTGGGAAGTCTCGAGGATTTTGTTGAGGACCGGGCCGATTGGCTCTGCCATGGTGAAGGCTCGAGTCATGATCCCGGCCGCGGCCAGGATGGGGAGAGCCAAGAGAGCCCGATTTAGTCGGCTCTCTTGGCGCGTTGCTTGTTCTTCCGGAGGTGACATAGGTTGGATTTTGATCGTGAAATGTTGTTGTAAGTTGGCTGGCACGCTACGCTATCAGACGGATTTTTTCGAAGACTGGGAGCATGAGGATTAGTCAGCCGTATGTATCTCGGGAGGATTGGATGACCCTAGTCACGGTTTGGACTGTATGAGTTTGTGAGAACAACTCAGTTAGTTGGAGATGTTATATCCTACACAGAAACGCTGCAGGTTGGAAGGTCTTCAAATAAAGGTTTGGAAAGTTTAAATAGTACTTATTGTCAAGCTGATTCAAGGTAAAGTCCTTGAGCTGTGAACGAAGTGATAACCAACCGAGGATCCAACCGACATATCTTATTAAGACACATCCACTTCACTTGACTATTTTCCCTCTATTCTATGAGCATCATCGTTTTAATTTTTAGATCCCGTTGATTGCTGAGGGGATACACAAAGTCTTGAGAACCCTTGCCAAATTCTGCTTACCCTATAGTAGATATCCAAAGTATAACACTATTGAAGTGTTGCGATGCGAGTCAAAATCAAGAAATGAGCATCATGGTAGTGGAGAAATGTCGCCACTTTCATCTCACCACGGAATGATATTCACCGAAACCCGACGAGCTTGTTGGCGCACAAATAGAAACTTTCTGCCCCGTTCGAGATATGAAACTATCACTTGGTAAAGCTGATTTCCGCTGAATATTCTGTGTTCACAAGACTTCACTTTAAAATCAGGTTCTTGCTTGGTTTCCGTTCAATAATCGTTCGTCACACTTGAAGGGGAAAGAGAGCTTAGGATGGCTCGGAGAGTAGATCCCTAACCGTTACAATCCGGTGGACACTGTGGGGCTGTACAGTTCCGACGCGTTCCGAATTTCCGCATGCCGTCAAAGTCAATGGGACTTCTTCATCTAATCGAAGGGAACCTTGGCATTTGGGAAGGCGAGGCAATGGGCATGAACATATCAACTCATATCACGCACCATCCGCTTGAAGTTCAGAGACATCCCGTATGCCAGGAGGCGTAACACAGGAAAAGTTCCGAGGAGCACGATGCTGGAAAACAATTCACCGAATCCGCCTGGAAAGTTCTTGCGGTAAGTCGGAATTTTACGCTACTGGGCGGAATCGGGATCTTCGGTGGGGGAATGTTACAGTAGCACCAGCTTCACCAATCCGACTGCCGGCATGACGCCTTATAAGCGGCTGTTAAGGTGAGGGGAACGATTTCTTGCTCTCAATTCACACGTCATCTTTGAGTAATTGTAGGGAAGCGTCAATTTCTTGTTTCTTTACCATTGCTCAGTTTGTGGTATCATCTGGCAAGAAACCCTTCCACGAGACTACATCAAGATGCCGCAAGTCGAGCTGAAAGGCGTGGAGGGCAAGCCGGTCTTTGGTAAGCTCACTCTGCAAAGCTAGGCTGACTGTGCTAATTCAAACTGATCAGTTGATACCGGGCTGTTCATCGGAAACGAGTTTGTCGCCGCAGCGGGAGATTCTAAGATTGAGATCCAGAACCCTACCACGGGCAAATTCCTAGCCTCCCTATCAGCCGCACAAAAAGCAGATGTCGATGCTGCCGTGGCATCTGCCCAAAAGGCATACAAGGGGGCCTGGAAATCCACGCTTCCCGCTCAGAGAGGCCAGCTTCTCAGCAAGCTAGCTGATCTGATTGAACGTGATGGAGATGAGCTTGCCAGTCTCGAGGCTTTGGATGCGGGAGTCATCTTCCGTGAATCGAAAGGACTGCACATTTCCAATGCTCTTGAAACGCTGCGATACTTTGCAGGCTGGGCCGACAAGATCACCGGCCAACTTTTGGATATCCCGCAGGGCTACGCCGTCACTCGACGTGAGCCACTTGGCGTTTGCGCTGCGATTGTTCCATGGAACTCGCCGCTGTAAGCAGATTATCAGATCTCTCATGAGCTATCACTGACTTATGACCCTAGCATGATCACCATCTGGAAGCTGGCCCCGGCGCTTGCGGCCGGGAATGTCCTCATCGTCAAGACACCAGAGCTGGCGCCCTTGTTTGGGCAGAAGCTGGCCAGCCTCATCAAAGAAGCCGGATTCCCACCCGGAGTCGTCAACATCCTCTGCGGCGAGGGAGCTGTAGCTGGACAGGCGCTGGCAGAGCATCGCTCAATCAAGAAGATCTCGTTCACGGGTAGTGGTCCCGTCGGTCGCCAGATCATGCGCGCCGCCGCCGACTCGAACCTCAAGAAGGTGACGCTGGAACTCGGTGGCAAGAGTCCCTCCATCGTCTTCAAGGACGCCGACTTTGACAATGCGCTGCTGTGGACCAACGTTGGCATCACCGCCAACAACGGCCAAATCTGTGCCGCTGGATCGCGCATCTACGTCCACGAGAGCATCTACGACAAGTTCCTCCTGGCATTTGCCGAGAAGCTCGTGGGGGCAAAGCACGGAGACCCTCTTCTGCCTGAGACCACCAAGGGTCCCGTCATTAGCTTTAACCAGAAGCAGAAGATTTCGAAGTACATCCAGCATGCGAAGGAGTCTGGGCTTCGACTGCTTGCGGGAGGAGAAGCCCTCTCAGGTGACGGGCACTTCATTCCTAGCACTGCTTTTGCCGATGTGCCAGAGGACTCGCGGATCATGCTGGAGGAGATTTTCGGTCCAGTTGCAGTGAGCATCTTCACCATTTTTATCCATTCTGAAGCTGACCAAACTTGCAGTCCATTGCCAAGTTCAAGACCGAGGCGGAAGTCATCGAAAAGGCAAACAGCTCCGAGTACGGCCTCAGCGCTGCTATCTTCACTCGGGATCTCAGCCGCGCGCAGCGAGTCTCCGAGGCTTTGGAGAGTGGCCAGGTGACAGTGAACTGCTGGGGAGTCCTGCATGCGAATGCGCCGTTTGGTGGTGTCAAGCAGTCTGGATTTGGGAGGGACATGGGAGAGGAGTCGCTTGATGGATGGTTGACGACAAAGACGGTGAAGTACAACGTCCTCCCGGCGGATGATGAATAGATCTGGTAGAGATATTCATGGAGAATTAATGAATTCGAAGCTCTTGTACGTTGATCTTGTTGTTTCTTGTCTGAGTAGGTGAATAAAAAGAGCGTTCTAGTGGAGACGACCGCGACGCAAGTAAGAGGCTTTGGTTGATAAGTTGTAAGCAGATATGAGGTTCACTTCTTTCCGCACGGTTCACCTGAGCTCGTATATCCAACTCGGCTACACGGATATGGATTTATAAGCTGTACATGTGACTATTGACTGGGTTTCGCTGTCTGCCTACCCATATCAACACGGTTGCAAAATTCAGACCTCACATAGATCAAAGTGAACAAAAACAGTGGTAGAGGAAATGTAAATTTTAAGCTAATTCAATGGAGATTAATGGCCTGGATCATCCCTCACAGGTGACCCTGTCGAGCGGCAACCTTGTAGGCCACAGCGTATCGAGGCGTAGAGAAAATAATGGTGCTGCCACGGTGAACGAAGAAAGTGTCGCCAGGAAGTAGCTTAGCACTGTTACCCTCCTCGTCCTCAATGTGTAGCTCGCCTGGCATCTTCATTAGCATCTGCATTTCCTAGGAAATATGTGCGGCTTACCCTTCAGAACAACACCGCTCTCATCGTAGTCGTACTTGGGAGCAGGCTCTCGAGTGTCGATCTTCTCGAGAAGGAAGAATGACCCGGTCAAAGGGTTGGGGGCGTCCTTGGAGGCAGTGGTGAACATATCGCCTGGTAATGATTGTTAGTAACTGGGGTCAAGCCAAATGCTGATTTCTTTCACCGAGTATACTCACCAAAGTACACATGGGGTGGGCCGGGTTCCAACTTGGGTACGCGGTGGAGTTTGCCTTCGTCTTTCCACTCGAAAACCATGATGGCTATTTGTGATGGGAATGTATAAGTTGCGAGATTAAGATGTGTAGAGTCTTGATGATTGATTGCTTTCAATGATTGAATATGGGTTCGTTATAAACTATTTGAGGCTTGCGATACAGATGGATATGGAGAGGAGATGCTACGGCCAATGGCGTATTGATCCTGGACCAGATCGGAGGTGTTCGCATCGGGGCAAAGTCGGTGTTGAGCTAGCTTGCTCGGAATGGTCCCTTTTGAAGCTTGCCAAAAGAGAAGAAATCACTCAGAGGGTTCTGGCATTGTAACGTGAAGAATGAGACAAGAATTGGAAGAATCTACACGTCATTTACAGCGAGAACCGACGGAATGTCTACGCCACCAAGCTACAACACGATGGGCGAACGCGAAACCTACAGCCCGGACGAGGAAGTTCTTGGACAAACCGCCAGCCCAGATGCACACTGCGGCCGATGAAGAATATCCAGATGGAGGCAAGAAAGCATGGTGGACCCTGTTCGGCTGCTTCTGCTCCTTCTTCGCCGCCCTTTCCATGATGAACTCAGTCGGCGTCTACCAGCAATGGATTTCACAGCACCAGCTACGGCACGAAACCGCAGGCGACATCGGCTGGATCTTCGGCTTCTACAACTTCCTGAGCTTCCTCGCGGGGCTCTTCCTGGGCCCTGTGTTCGACGCCCGAGGCCCTCGCGTGCTCTCCGCCTGCGGAGCCGTGCTGATGCTGGCCACGTACATCATCCTCGGCTTCTGCCGCCGCTACTTGCACTTCTTTCCCTGTTTCGGCCTTCTGGGTAGCTTGGGGACGTGTCTGCTCTTCACGGCTGCTATTGGGACTATCCAGCATTGGTTCCTCCGGCGGCGTGGACTGGCGACGGGGATGGCTATCTCCGGGGGAAGTGTGGGCGGGATTGTCTCGCCGTTGATTCTCGGAGCGCTGTTGCCGCGGATTGGCTTCGCGTGGGCCATGAGGGCCATGGCCTTGATCATGGTTCCCTTCGTCGTGGTTGGCGTCTTCCTCATGCGCAGGCGTCTACGTCCAGCCAAAGAATCCACCGCCAGCTTCCTCCCCGACGTGGGCATCTTGCTATCGCCGAAGATGGCCGTCCTGGCCGTGGGGGCCTTCTTCATCGAGCTGGGCCTGTTCATCCCGATGACGTACATCACGTCCTACGCACACTCCCACAGCATGTCAACCGCCACGGCGTACCGCATGGTGATGCTGCTGAACGTCGGCTCGCTGCTCGGCCGGTGGCTGCCCGGGTGGCTCGGCGACAAGTGGGGCCGGTTCAACGCGCAGATTCTCTGTCTCGTCACGGTGCTGGGGATATGGCTTCCGGCGGGACACAGCGTGGCGGGCCTCACGGCATTTGTCGTCCTCTTTGGTCTTGGTAGTGGCAGCGGCATCAGTCTGGTTCCGGTGTGTATCGGCCAGCTGTGCAGGACGGAGGACTACGGGAAGACGTTCACGTCCATCTACAGTGTTGCCAGTTTTGGGTAAGACGATCCACACTCCTTTCCTCCGGAGGGTGGACTGACATCTGACAGATCCCTAATTGGAAATCCACTTGGTGGCCGCATCTTGCAAGCAGCCGACAACAGCTACCTCGGGCTGATTGTCTTCGTCGGCTTAAGTTACACCGTTGCTTCGTGGTCGTCCGTGTGATAAGCGCCGGGGTGGCGAGTCCGAGCAAGATCTAGTCTAGGATGAAGAACGATTCAGCAAGACCCAATCGAGAGTTATTCCTCGTTTGCGGAGGAACAAATGCTCATTGGACAATGGCAAGTTTCACTCGGGTGATAAGCGTGTGGGGAACACCAGTGTGAGCCGCCATCCATCGTGGCTTATGCCATTATCCAGTTTAACAGAGCTAGTTGCTTCCAAGTCTTGTTCCGTGATTCCGTGTTTGCTCCACCGTGTGTGTCGTGCTATCGTCGCAAAGACGATCTCAAGATTCATCCGTCTTTTCCCTCATCTATGTGTCATTCCATCAACCGGAGGTCTCCGATGTCGGTATACGCATATGCAGCTTCATCGTCTCCAAACTTAAATTTCTACAGCTTGTTCTTATATCTGGCGGCGTATTGAAGAAGCTGATTCATCACTCTACTTCCCTTGAGTTTCTCCAGCATATCTATTTGTTCGCTTATACTCTTTTGAAATTGCACTATGGTTATTTGCATATTCACCATGGTTAGTGATCTGATGTACGTCCTCATCGTGGGCGCCGGTTTTGGCGGTCTCACCACGGCCATTGAATGCCGTCTGCGAGGAATGGACGCCATCATTGTCGAGACATATCCTACAAGCTTGGCCTACGGCGACATCATCGACTTCTTCCCCAACGGTGGCAGAATTATCGAGAACTGGGACGACGGCCGCGTCGGCCGCGATCTTATGAAGATCTGTATCAACCAGGGCGATCGCTTCAAGTACTGCAAGGCCGACGGCACCGTCATCTGGGAGAAGGATTGGATCCTCGAGCCGCACCGCTACTGGAGACAGTACGCTGGACACCGTGGGCAGATACACAAGGTAATTCTTGACTATGCCGAGGAAGTTGGCGTCAAGTTTGATTTTGGCGAGCGTGTTATCAAGTATCTTGATCAAGAGAATCCCGGTGTCGTGACGCAGAGTGGCAAGACGTTTACCGCCGATGTTGTCGTTGCGGCCGATGGCCCTCGTTCTATTGCCCGTGAGCAGGTGCTTGGACTGCCTGACCACAAGGTGAACAGTGGATATGCCATCTTCCGGGCATATTTCACTCTGAACGAGGAGCATCTGAAGAACGAGCACCTGAAAGGCTTCTGCGATCCTACTGTCGATGTCACCCGGCTTTGGATTGCCAAGGACCTGCACATGATTGTCTATACGTGGAACAAGGGCAAGGATCTAGGCTGGGTCCTGACACACGAGGTACGATGGTGAAGTGTTACAAAAGAAGTGCTTCGCTGACTCTCGTACTACAGGACATGGAAGATATTGGCGAGTCTTGGTCGTTCCCTGGCAAAAAGGAGGACGTCCTCGCTTGCCTTGCCGAAGCCGACTTCGACCAGAAACTAGTCTATCGTAGAGGGTCGTAAAACAGGCCTCGTGTGATTGGTCCTATTTATCCGTGTTCACGGTGGCTTGTTAGTCGCGGACGGGACGACGGAGAGCTGTGATGCAGATCGTGGAGAACGGGATGGAAGACTGCTCCGTATTGGGCAGTTTGACTCAGGCGGGTCTTGTTCCTGAGATGACGAGGGCGGTGCGTTTTGCACTGCTCCGGCGTCTTGGAAGCATAAAACCGTTGTCGCCATCTGACAGAGACAATGCGTCGCTCTTTCAAGGCATCATAATCCGACATTAACCTCTTCTTGACCGTTATACAGTACCCAATCAACTGCATCATGGTCAGTTCCTCTGAGGGTTTCACCTGGACTCCTTCCGGCGGCGTCCGTCACGGGCTGCCCACAATCGGTGTCGTCGTCCCTCCTACGCACTCGATCCAGCCACCGACCGAGACATACGATGCCATCGTCATTGGCTCAGGTTACGCGGGTCTAGTTGCCTCTCGTGACCTCGCCACCCAGGGTAAGAACCATAGAGTCGGTGGTATGAACATCCTGGCTGACCAACAAACAGGCAAGAAAACTCTCCTCATCGAAGCCCGCGATCGACTCGGAGGCCGAACCTGGCATTCGACCATCAACGGCTTCAACTATGAGCTCGGCGGTACCTGGATCCACTGGCACATGCCACACATCTACCGCGAGGTGCCTCTATACGGACTGCACAACGACTGGATCGTCACGCAAAACCCCGGCGGGAAGGAGGACTACTGCACCATCACGACGGGCACAGAGCAACGCAACATTTCCCACGCTGACGAGGTGAGTCCACACCCTGGATCCCATCGCTCTCGCTAACTCACAACCCCCCAGGACGAAATCGCCGGCCGCGTATTCCAAATCTTCTGCAACGTCGATGGCAACAACCTCAAGGAAACATGGAAATACGCCTTTGGCACCAACCAGGCATCCGAGCTGATGGCCAAGTGGGACAGGCTGTCGTGCCAGGACCGTCTGGACGAGATCCACGACCAGCTCACCACCGAGGAAGTTAGTGTGCTTGAGGCCCAGCTGCTGCAGATGGGCGGCAACTCGCTTGCCAAGATGGGTCTTCTAGATGCCCTACGCTGGTGGTCGCTGGGCTCCAATGTGCCCTCTGGGTTGAACAATATTGCCTTGCACACGCGGCTTCGTAGCGGGAACAGCGCGTTGCACCGGCGGATCTTCGAGCACGCGGTGTCCACAGGCAATCTTTCCTATGCCTTTGAGACGCCGGTGCAGCGCATCCAGGATGCAGGTGGCGTGGTGGTGGTGACGGCAAGGGATGGACAGCAGTGGAAGGCAAAGGACGTCATCTGCACTGTTCCGCTCAACGTACTTTCAGATCTCGAGTTCTCGCCTCCGCTTGACGCCGACAAGATCGAGGCTGCAAACGAGGGCTCGGTGAATAAGTGCAACAAGGTCCACGTCGACTTCAACGGGCCCGACTACTTGTCATGGAGCTCAGTTGGTACACCTGGCAAGGGGTTGGTTGCGGCATTTGGAGATCATCTCACTCCAGCCGACAACTCGCACCTGGTTGCCTTTGGACCTGACCCGGAATCTCCAGGAGGTATCCCGCTGAATGACACCGAGGCTCTCAAGACTGCGCTCGTCCACCTGCTGCCCAAGGAGAAGCAAAACAGCGTGATCATCAACCGCATCGTAAGTCAACCAAATCCCACCGATTATACGGTAGCTAACACGCTCCAGGTAACCCACGATTGGAACAACGACGAGTTCGCCAAGGGCACGTGGTGCTACTTGCCGCCATCCTTCACCACGAAATACCTCTTGGCCCTGCAGCGCTCGCACGGCAACGTGTGTTTTGCCAGTGCTGACTTCTCGGATGGCTGGCGGGGGTGGATTGATGGTGCTGTGCAGGTTGGTATGCAGATGGCTTATCAGGTCATCCAGAAGCAACTGAAGACTGTGGTTGAGGTCAAGGAATCCAAGTTGACGAATGGTGCCTTGACAAACGGCGTGTTGACGAATGGTGTTTAGGGCTGTTATTTCAGCTCACGTCAATAGCAGAACATTTTACATGTAGTACGGAATTGGATAGCTATTCAGAAATCGAGGCGTTCCATGCATTCTTCATAACGTGCCGTTTCAGTCCGCTCAACATTCTGTTGTTGTTCAGATAGAGTGTAATGCGTTGAAGCCCTCCCTGCTGATTATATCAGTAGCGGGAGAAGAGAACCGAAATGTGCAACCGTTTTGTTAAGACTTATCAGAGCCGATCGCTATTGCAATGATATGTAGTCTAAAGGTTGCTGTTCGCTGTTTACAATTCGTCTACTCCGCTGAATGACAGCTTAAATTTTCAACGGCGTTCAAGTGGGTATCAAGTGGTTTGCAGGAAAGTTCTCCTTAGTGAAAGAAGACGCCGACCATTTTAAAATGAATGCCATCTGAGAGTACCAGTTATTTTAGGTCTGGTTACTATGGAAGCTTTGATAGCCGTCGTTTGACTCATTATGCTCTACGGGTCCTACCCAGGCTACCCTGTATAACTCTACTATAATGCACCCACTGCTCGTTTCGATCAGCTAGCAAGGCTAAAAGTGTGATTAAATCTTGCACTTTGGTAGAGATTATTTGTCAAGTTAAAACTATTTGATACCTGGGTTGGTCATTGAACGGTTGGTCTTAATAGCAACCGGATCTTGGTCTGCTTGATTAAAACATGTGTGTGTGTTCAAGAGGGGCCAGCACCCACAATAAAATACCACCTGAAACACAGTCTTTGCGCTCAACTCCGTCAATCACGGCATAGCTATGGAAATTACAACGTGATCCGTGGATAACAGACGATGCTGCATTAGAAATCGTTAAAACATGTAACGAACTGCAATTGACCGAATATGATTTCTTTTAGGGAAGCTCACACCCATCCAATCATCTGAGATCCCTCGTGGCTTAGTTGGCTAAAGCGTCCGACTGTTATTACTTGACTATCGGGAGATCGGAAGTTCGAGCCTTCCCGAGGGAGATCCCTCAATCTCACTTTTTGACCCACTGCAACTACAGAAAACAAGTTTCTTGAATGCAGTGGGGGATGAATACTACTAAGGAGCTAGTCTACATCACAATGCGTGGTTCTGTTTCTTTACACAGAGCTAGGATTGGACTTTACTTTTTATCACCTTAAGGGGTATAATAAATGAGAAGACAATGGTCAAATGTCAGAGTAAATGGTGTTGTGACTATAAATGAGCGGAGCCACTGGCGTCTTGCGCACAAGAAGGTAATGAATGTAGTGACTGTATTCGAGGACAATTCCGGCGTCTATCCCTATTAATGCTCTATCGTAACGACCATGGTTGAGGTGAGAAATCTATGTCTATATCCTGATGCAAGCAACGTAATCGCCCTCTAAAACTTGGCCTTCAAGTTCCATCCCATGCGATGGACCCTTGCGGCCATGATGAACACGGTACCCGCGAAACAAAAGACGCCGGCAAAGATCTTGATACCGCGCAGGCCGCTGGGGCCGTCGATGATAGCACCGTTGATGGGGTTCGTGGTCAAGCCACCGACCGATGAGATGAAGAAGACAATGCCAGTGCGGAAACCGATTTCTTGAGGGGGCGAGATCTGGGCGACGAGAGGTGCGATGAGGGAGACGTATGCACCGGAGCAGAAACCGAAGAGCGCGGCAAAGGCCAGGATCCCACCGGTGGTGTTAACCGGGATCCAAAGAGCAAGGATCCAGAGGGCAGTGAGATAGCCGACGAGGATGAAGATGTTGTACCGGCCGATGCGGTCACCCATGATACCAGAGAAGATACGACCAAACAAACTGGCCGCGTTGAGAATGGGAATGATGTACTCGATCAGGTCGACATCCACGCCGGCAGCAATGGCCTGGACGGGGAGGTAGTTGATGGGCACGTAGATGCCGTACGTGAACAGGAAGAAGCCGGCGATGAGCAGGACGAACTCGGGCTCGTGGAACGGCTGGAGGAGCTGGGCCTTGGAGATCTTCTTGGGCCGCGGCGGGTGCAGGGCGCGCACCGTCAGGTTGGCGATGACGAGCAGGCCGAGGATCAGAAAGGCGCAGATGCGCATGGCCCAGCCGTAGCCGACCTTGACGATCAGGCGCGTGACCATGATGGGGAAGACGACGCCGCCGATGCTGGAGCCCGTGGCCAGGATGCCGAAGGCGGCACCGGCGTTGGTGCTGAACCAGCCGTGGATGGTGTTGAGGGCCGGCTGGAAGATGGCCGACACGCCTAGGGCAGAGCAGATGCCCTGCGCCAGGAGGATCTGGTAGTACTGGGTGCTGAGCGACGTCATCATCAGCCCGAAGACGTGCAGGAAGGTTCCGGCCAGGATGAGGTTGCGCGGGCCGTAGTGGTCGTAGAGCATGCCGATGATGGGACCCATGCCCATCATGATGAAGATCTGCAGCGACGGGATCCACGAGATGGTGCTGGCGGAGTAGTTGCTGAGGAGGTCGTTCTGGTAGTACTCCTGGAAAGCTCCGACACCTAGACGAGTTAGCCAGTTAGATCTTGAAGACGATGGATGGGTGCGGTAGGGCTGATGCGTACTGTTGATCCATCCGAAACTGCAAAACGAAGTACACCAGGCGCCCAGCACGACGAGCCAGGCCGTGACACCGCCGTTGGGTGCGTCGCTCTGCCAAGCTGGTGGCGCGGCCTCGTCCGCCTCGGGCTGTGGCACGCCAGTCAACTTATCCGTGTAGTCGGTGTCTGCATCTTGGCCGGCGGGCTGCAGGGTCATGCCCGTCATGGTGGAGTTGGCCGACGACTCCAAGATCTCCTTGTTGGGCATGGTGGACGACGACGGCTGGGCAGAAGCCTCGGAAACCTCCTTGTTGGACATGCTGGAATAGAAAGGAAGGTGGGTGGGTGTGGAAGAAGGAAGAAATTGGGGACGGCCAAGGGTCTATCTATAAGTGAAGACGGCTCAATTGTCCGGAGGAGGCTCTCAGTGAATGTCGACAAACGGCCAAGGACGTCTCGGCTCCGAAGGGATTAAACAAAACCAAGTTGTCCCATCGAAGGGGGGCTCTGGGGACAGATGAAGGGCGAAATTCTCCATCGCGTCTTCGGTCTGGGGTGGGATCCTCTTCGGCGTCGGTGCGACAAGGGGCACCGACGCCGAAGAAGCAACGGACGCATCTCCACTGTGGAGATGGATGGCGAGATGGGATCATGGGTGTTGGACAAGGGCAACTAGATCGGTGAAGTTTTTTTGCGTGGCATCAGATGAGATCGTAGATGGCCGACGGGAATATCTACGGCAATTGCTGGCTGCTAGAGAAGGGAGAAGGCACTTTAATCCCTTTGAGTTTGATGCTTGGACTTGGCGATCGAGGTGCTTTGCCGCCTTAGTGTATCGAGGCTAAACGAGGCGCCCTAGCTAGACGGGGATCAGTCCTGGAATAACTCCGATGCTACGCTGTGCTTGGTAAGACCGTGAGTCCAGCCACGATTACGAGCCTCATCATCCACCGACCAAGCATTCAAGATGCCATCTATTAGCTCTCAAGATCATCCGCTGTAAGGCTTCCCACCAACACCATACTGATCAACATCAACTGATCAACATCAACTGATCAACATCAACTGATCAACATCAACTGATCAACATCAACGCCCGCTCGGCTAGCGGCTCGATCTCTACGACGCCTCCAATCAAGATTATGCGCAATTTGGCACTTCGGCATTGCCCCCACTCCTATCTTCATAACCCCGAGCCTAAGAACCACCGGCTTATTCCCTCGGCCTCGCTCCCTTAAACATCGCCGACGCCGACACACTCACCACTCACGACTATTACCTGCACCACCTCCCCCGAACCGGCGCCGACACGGGCACCGAACACACTTCCCTTTTCGTCCAACCGCCCTGTAAGGCCATCCTTCATCCTGTCGGTGCCAGTGAAAGATGTCTCGGTCCCCGTCGACCCGCCCGGAGCGGTCCTGCGTCATCTGCCACCGCCGCAAGGTGCGCTGCGACAAGCAGTCGCCGTGCGCGCAGTGTGCCCGCGGCGGCTACTCGTGCGTGTATCCGCAGGCCGGGCCGGCGGTGCGGCGCGTGCGCAAGACGACCATCACCGACGTGGCCAGCCGCATTTCCGAGTTGGAGCGGACGCTCGTCTCTGTGTCGCGCGAGCAGGACGTGGCGCTGAGTCTTCGGCCGTCGTCGTCGCCCTCGTTGGCGAGGCAGGCTGCGTCGGATGCGGGGGATGAGAGCCATGGCGATGAGGTGTTGCTGAAGAAGGGGTCGTCGAGCCAGTACTTTAACGAGGTGTTGTTCTCTCGCGTCATTGAGCAGGCAAGTTGTCACACCGCAGGCTGAATCCTTGTACTTACTTACACTCCCACAACCAGGAACATGACGTCCGCTCAGCCCTCTCAACGCCAAGGAACCACTCACCACAGCCGCCCACCACATCGCCCTTCAACCCCATGGGCATCCTATCCAGCCGGTGTTTCCTGCAGCCCTTGACGGCCCATCTGCCTCCGAAGATGGCGGCTATGCAGCTCTGGAGGATCTTCGTAGACCGCGTCGACCCGTGCTCTAAGGTCCTGCACATCCCCACCGACGAGGTCACCATCTACACGGCGATAGACAACCCGGGAAACGCATCGACCGAAGTGCTAGCGTTGTGTTATGCCGTGTACTTTTCCGCGACCGTCGCCTTGGAGCCTAACGATGCGACGGGCATTCTCGAGGGGGACAAGTACGTATGGCTGCATCAGTTCAAGAAGGGCGTGGACCAGGCCCTTGCCCACAGCGAGTTCCTCGACACGCCGACCGTGGTGCTCCTCCAGGCGGTGGCCATCTACTTGGTGCGCCAGACTTACACCCACCTCAACGGATGCTTATGCTGACCCCTGCGAGCTGCAGTGCGCCGTCCGCGTCCACAACTCGGGACGCGGCATCTGGACCCTCAACGGCCTCGTGATCCGCGCCGCCGAGTCCATCGGCCTGCACCGCGACGGCACGAAGCTCAACCTCTCGCCCTTCGAGTCCGAGATCCGCCGGCGGCTGTGGTGGCACCTGGTGGCCCGCGACGGCCGCGCCGCCGAAGACCACGGGCTGCAGAACACGGCCCGGTCCGCCATGATGTCCGGCGTCGACCTGCCGCGCAACCTCGAGGACACCGACCTGTACCCCGAGATGGCCCAGCTGCCGCCGCCGCGCTCCGGCTGGACGCGCATGACGCTGGCCCTGATCAACCTCGAGATCGCCCGCGCCGTCGGTCGGCTGCTGCACCCCGACTCTCCGGCTGTCGGGCCCGCGCGCGAGCTGTTCCGCGCGCAGGTCGTCGCCGAGGCCCAGAACAAGATGGCCGACGTTCTCGCCCGCTGCAATTATGTCATCCCGCAACAGCGCATGACGATCAAGGTGGCGCGGTTCATCCTCCGGAAGTTCGACCTCGTGTCGCGCCAGCGGGACATGATGAACCTCCCGGACGACCAGCGCTCGCTCGCCACCGAGGGCAACCTGCTCGAGGCGCTGAGCATCCTGGAGGAAGCCGAGACCATGTGGGAAGACGACCTGCTGTGGCCGTTCCGCTGGTCGATGCGCGCGTACCCGCAGTTCCACATGATGCTGTACATCCTGTGGTACCTGTGCCTGCGACCGCATGGGCCCAGCTCGGCGCGGGCGCTGGGCGTCGTGGGAGGGCATCTGGACAGGGCGCGGAGGACGGATGCTCACGCGACGCACGAGTCCAAGTGGGTGATTCTCGTGGCGCTCAAGTCGAAGGCGACGATGATTATGCAGACGGCCCAGGCGGAAGGGACCGAGGTGGCGATGCAGCGCGATGGCGATGCCATGGCCGGTGTGAATGGGGGAGAGGCTGGAGGCCAGGAGGGTGATGGGATGCATGGGATGGTGGATTGGAGGTCGCTGCTGGAGGACTTTCAGCTCGATACGGCGGATCTGGCGATTTTGTAAGTTACTGTAGACTGGCATGTTTTTATGTATTATTATACATTTGTATTCAACTATATCCAAGTACGCAAAGGATTTCTACCATTGTGTAGGTATATTGCATGTCATACCAGATTCCACATCATCATGTCTGAAGACTGATATACCCTGAGGTCGTTGGAAGATCTTGACAACAAGACTAGCTCACACGGCGTGCCTTGGCGATGATGCCTCACCCGGCCACCTCCCGCAGACAGTCTAGTCTAATGCGGGGAAGAATGCTATGCGGGGTAGCTACCTGAATGTCGATTCCGGCCCGAATCAGAACCGGAATCGAGCGGAATCCCCAGTCGAGTTCGTGATGCCTCATTCTGAGCCCACATATTGAAATAACAGGATTGAAATTGTAGATGAGTATGCCCCCTTGGCATAACTGACTGATCATTACCTAGAACCCAAAATTCTCGTAGTCCTTCAAAATCTCGCTCAGTTCCGGAAAGTGAACAGCGCGGAAATCGCCCTCGAGAATCTCCACGGCCTGGGATATGTCGAATCCTGCTGGGAGTGCGGTTCCCAAGCCCCTCTGAAGGGAAGTATCCTGCAAGGGTGAGGATATTGACGAGAATGTGGCTTCTTGCGCGTGGGCCATGTCTAGCGGGAGTCCTGGGGCTTGTATACTTGCATCAAAGCCTTGACAATCCTGGTGTCCGGCCGTATCGGAGAGGGCAGGGTCTAATGGGAGATCCTGTATGTCTCTTGACGTTGATGCCGTTTCTGGCGTGATTAAGCGAGCCAGTGAACGTGGTGACTCTTGGCTTTGGGCTTGGATGTTTTCCACGACGTCCCGTATGCCTTGCAACTTGTCCCCGAGTCTCCGCGTGATGGGCGACTGCGCTGATAATTGCTTCACCAAGTTCATGGCTTCGACGACATCCTGTAGACAAGAAACACGCTGCTCATCACCCGCAGAGCAAATGATGAGCAGGAGCGACGACAACGCCGTCTCCAAGAAGTGGTTGAAGGTCCTATGCTGGGCATGGTAGATATCCGTCTCTCGCGCCAACCCGATAAGAATGCGTATCGTATCTTGAGCAATCTCCGTCATGTCGTTGAGGCTCGAGGGATCAAAACTGCCAGGCTCGGACTGCACCGCCGACTTCCTGTGGATGACGGTCCGCATTTGGTTCGCCCTGAGATGCAGAAGCAGGCGAAGCTTGTACTCGCCCCGATTGTCCTTCGCAGGGTCGAATTTGTCGTCGACGCCGCCAAACTGGAGTTTCCGCGGGAGGTTGTGTTTCCATTGCACGACTCGAAAGTTGAGGAAGTCTCGTGTTGAAGCCGATGTTGCGGGCAGTGACAACGACGCGTCGAGAATGGATCGTCGAACCTCGGATGCGATGTTGGAATACGCAACCATGCATTTCAGGTAAGCGCATGACACCGAGTCGTCCTTCACTCCTAGTTAGCCAAGGCAAAACGATACAGGTCGATTTCGTACCGTGAAGCTGGGATGATGGTTAATGTCCGAGTCCTGTACGGCAAACGGCAGCCCCGTGCCGAAGCTCCATCGGCGATCAAGCGTATATGCCACCCAGTACAGTTTCTCTCCCACGTCTCGTAGCAGCTCCGAGGAGGATCCGGCTCGCATGTTATCAGAGCCGTGACAGGTTAGCTCCTGGAGCAGACGCATCACGATGCCTATTCCTCGCCAGGCTAGGACTTCCCTATCACTTAGGAAAAAGTATATGCTCTAGATGAAATATTAGCAGAAGGCTACTCTCGTACCGAGTTAGGACTCACGCATAGAATCAGCACTATTAATTCCTCCTTGTCGGCTCCGTTCAGTTGTGTCCTGCCAACAGCGCCCGCGAAGATTTCCTCGGCGGCAGGGTTGGCGATTTCAATAGCTGTAGGGTCTGCGAGAGTCGATATAATTGCGTGGATGGTGATGGCCATGTCTTCTATTCGGTCGTGTGTGTGGTCCTTCCGCACTCCCACGGTGGATCGAGAGACATTGTTTTTGACCGCCATGATCTCTTGCCTCAGGATGTCGACGTCGAGAAACGGATATTGAATACCGACTTCTTCTTCATAGACCAGTAAGACTTTCATCCAATATTCTCCATCAAGAGCGGCCAGCACGCCTCCGGGAGATCCAAGACGCCGTTGTTGGATCAGATGGCGCATGGTCTCCGCCCCGATTAGTGTCTCCCGGCGTGGGAGCGCTGGTGCATCGGTCTGCTCCGGGCTCAATGCAACCAGGCGCTTTTCAGCAAGACGGAGGTAATAATCCGAGTTGTCTAGCATCGGCGGCTGGGATGAGGCCGTGAGTTCGACCCTCGGTCTCGGGAGGTCAGCCGTCAGACCTATGCTTTGAGAAGCGGAACAGCCGGGGTCTCTTTCCGCCGTTTCTTCTGAGCTTTGCGTGTGAGAGTCGATGCTGATGAACATGTCAGAAATCTAGGACTGGTAAATCCCGGGGAAGGGTCTTACGAGACACGACGCGCAGAGCGAAACCGCGTGTTGCGTTTGTAGACACAGGCGGCCTCGCTCTCCCGACATCCTCTGCACGGCCGCTCGCCGCTGCATTTGATCTTGCGGCGCTGGCACTTGTCGCTGAGTGAATGCGCGGTCAGTATTAATACGGCTACTCACGGAAAACAGAGAAGGGGTCACACCATGCGACGCGCGTGTACGGGAAGCGCCTCTTCCTCAAGTTGGCCATCTTCGGCGACACCTCAATAGTGGACATTGCTTTTTTTTCGTGTGTGTAGAAGCTTGAAGGAGTGCTGTTGACTTTGGGCGGAGCGAAGAAAGACGTCGGGTAGCGTAGTCTACCTACCGCTCGGACGCAACGGAAACTTGCCCCGGATATTGGATGCGGGGAAGAAGATGCAGCGGCAATTGGGGATGGAGTGGAGGAGGAGGAGAGGTTACGTAAAGCAGTCGGGAGCCAATGCTTCGCGTGGTCATTAGTAGTACGGGCTAAGAAGTTGGAGACGGGATCTGCGGCAGGGGGAGTGAGACTAGCCACGGAGCAGTTGGGACGAAGGTCGAGGTTGATTCAGAATGCTTTGGGGAGGTTGCTGTCAATGGGATTCTTAGACTGATGCCTCAAGGCCCAGTTTGTAAGGAATTGAAAGGCAAGTTAATTCTGGAATAATTCTTCAAAGGCCATCGTAAGCCCTGAAATGGACTATAGCCCACAGCCCTCTGACCTACTTGCTACACACTAAACAAGTTGTTGATCGAGTCCCACATCCATCGAGCCTTGGCTGGATTCCCCTGCCAGCCATGATCCCAATATCGCCAAGGTGCAAAATAGCTATACTCCCCCCCCCACGCCTCCCTGTGAACCCGACATGAGCTCCAACATCTTTCTCATCCCCTCAGCTGACCCTAGTTTCGTGCCAGCCCGTTTTGTAATATGATCTACCCGGGTAGCGAGATCCAGGACTGTGGCTGCAAGTCCGGCGGCCATTGGCGTGGCAAACGATGTACCGGACTTGTGCACTGTCTTGTATTGCAGAGCCACTTTTCCCATCCCGTTATTACTCTGCTGCCTCTCCATCAGCTCCAAGCCCATCCCGAGCGTCATGAAGTTGGCTCCGCTTTCCGCTGGCGGGTTGATGCCGCCGTCGTTGCCCATCCCATCCGAGGCATGCACGCATATGACGTATGGCTCGAACCTGGCCGGAAAAGCACGTTTCTCATTCTTGCCACTGTTGGAGGCTGCTGCAAACATGATCCCAGGAGAAACATCTGAAACCGCTTTTTCGATGCTGTCAATGAGATGTTCGAAATTCTGCAAGTCACTTTGTTCCTTGTCCTGATGACCGTCTGCCCGAGGCGCAGGGGGCCTCAACCCAAAAGACATTGATATTATGTCCACATCCCAGGTCTCCACTGCGTGTCTGATGGCCTGAAAATTTGTCCAATGTTAGCATGGGAAGGGTTCCGTGATCTTCTTTCAAAGTCTCACCTTGGCAATATTCACAGCATGATAAGACTTGACAGTGTTAGATGGAAAGACCTTCTCGATGTATATCTCTGCCTCGGGGGCTGCTTTGTGAGCGATGTAGGCGCAGTTTGTTCCATGCATTTCGTAGTCCTCGTCGTGAACGTCACTTTCAACGCCAACCCAGCTGTGGCACCATTCTTTCTTCACACGCCCCTCATCGATCGCGCTTAGTATTCCTGGATGTTGGAAGTCGATGCCAGTGTCCAGAATAGCTATGCGAATCCGCCGTGGAGATTCCAGCCCTTTATTCGTGACACGAGCTGTCACAAAGCGCGAATATGAGGCGTGGAATTTGTCCAGAGTATCGAGGAACTCGCTCGCTCTTTTGACTTCTCTATAAAGGGGAACCTATATTAATAGCCGCATACTAGGTGGATTGACGGCAAAAGAATTATAGGAGGCGGTCTTACATCGAGTCCCTTGCAACGGCATTCCCATCGAACAATGCCACCGTGACATCAATCTCAGCCCCAGCTGTAGTAGCTTGAAACTTTCGGGTGCTGGACTTAAAATTGTGAGCCACAGGTTGCTCCATCGATTGCGCAGCTGTGGACGGCCGTGCTAGGTTTCCTAAAGTCAAACTGTTATCAATCGTAGTGAGGATGCTGTCGAAGACCAGCTGCCATGCAATTTCCAGGCGGTGGCTTGACCGAGCTAACTTGATGCGTAGCTGGTATTGCGTGTGGAAGTCCAGGCAATTCTGGGCTGCATGTAGGAGGGGTAGCGCGTGTCGGTCCACCTCTTCGCCGCAAGTCACTGCGTGTATATGCCTCTCCGTAGTCTTCCTCGAGCTCAATGGCATCCAGAAGTCGATAAACGAGCTTGATAGGCTTGCAATACACATAAGACCGTCTTTTACATCATCAATTGACGCCAGGGTCAAAGCATTTGGAGCTCGGAAAGTGACGGAAATTTCGGCGTTTGAGAGGACAGCAATCATTGTAGTAAATGGTCTGTACCCAGATTCTCCAGCAAGTATCCGCCATCATCTGGTCAAATCTATGAAAGAGCGGCATACGAAACTTATGTACTGGAAATTTCACGACAAGAAATTGCGTGTCGACCGACGTCGTGGCCATCTGGCGCACACGCAAACGAAGCCAGCACAGTCGCCTGCCGTCGGATCTTCACGGCCGAAACCACCAGAAGAAGACCAAGTTTTGGCAGCTTCAGCTCCCAAGACGCATATAGCTATCAAGGCATCCACGGCCCTATCTAGCACTATTCCATCAAACACAGGGACCCACCTCAATGTGTATCCAGTCGAAGTTGAGTCGCCAATCCGAAGGCCAGGCAGTGCCGCAACCGTTCTCAGAAGCACAGCAAAGTTTCCTAGCCCTCCAAGGTGTGGCGATGGCGAGGACCGAGCTCCCTACCCCTTCTGCCGAAAGATCTTTCCCAAGGCTGATTACGATAACCCGGGGTGGTGGAGGTGAGATACCTTGCCAACATAGATGTGAGGGTTAAAAAGAACTGGGTCTTTCGATGCCAATGCACATGTGATAGAGAACATGTGAACAAAGACTTGCTCCCTTTCACGTGTATTTCAGGCACATATTCAGAGTGCCTAGCCTTTTCTAGCCGATCTCAGTGGAGAGCTCACACGAAGCGTGAGCATGGCGCGTTCTGGAATGGCTCGCTCACCGCAAATTCCGACAAAGAAAACACACTTGAGCCTGAAAAATCGACACGCGTGAAAAAGCCCCCGAATGTTTGCCCCCTATGCTCCCTGCACCTTGAAAAGCCTAGAAACGCTGGTACCAGCACTCACGATCCAAGAGTGATCTCCACGCCACGAACCTTAGACAGAACAACCAGAGACAGCACAACAAGAGAGATGGCACTTCATTCTGAGAGAGCAGAGTCTAAAGAAGTTTTCAGAACCATCAACAAGGGAAAGAAGACGGTGCGATTTGACGTTGCAAATCGTGGTTCCGAGCTGGAAGATGAGAGGGGTCGCCCTAAAGCGGACAGAGAAGTTGCAAAGGCAGACGACGGAGAAACGCAGGACACAACCAGTACCTTGATGCTCAATCACATCGCTGATCACTTACAATTTGTGGCCCTAATCACACAGCGTTTTTCGGTCGAGAAGCTCGTAGCCGGGGACGTACAGGACTTTCCCAGCTCTCAGGCAATGAGCAGCGACATGGCTTCTGGCAGAAGGAGCACAGTAGAGGATGAGCTTGAACATCTCGAAGGGCACGATTTCATAGGAACAAAACAAGACGAAATCGTGGAGGAAAAGGTTCCGTTTCACTTGGAGGATACGTCGACTTCGGCACGGCCATATCAAATGGAACCTGGACACCATGTTGAGGAGATGGAAGCATCAACGCTGATTGACTGTGTCATCGTCAAACCAGCCACTACCGAACAAGACGCTGCGACCATGAGCACGCAGAGACTTCGTGTAGAATGTGAGGGACTGATGGACGCTGCTGTGGACGCTCTCCTAGACAATCCCGCGCTTATCACCCCTCCCGCAGTGAGTAGCGCTTGTCGTCAAACCAAAGACATGCTTGATTCTTTCCGAAACCAACAAAATATCGGCAACTTCAAGGGTTTCACGCGCGAAGACCTGCGCAATTTCTTTGTGGCGATATTCTCTTCGATATCCGCCTTTAGTTACGGGGACGATAGCATGCTAGCTCGCCACTGTACCGAGGAAGTCTTTGCGGAACGTCCCCATCCAGATCCCCAGCTGCAGGGGAAAGAAAAGTTCGCCTCCAGGCAAAAGCTATTCACTATTCTTGTCATGCACGAAGCCCCAGCGGAGATTCTGAGATTTATCAAGGGCGGACTCTCGGATTTCGATATACCCATTTCCACCAGCACCTTGAAACAGCATTTGCCCATGTGGACGAAGAAGGGAATCGAGAATTTCACCGAACATCAACACCATCTTCTAACCGGAGAACCTGCGTCTGCTAAGGCCCTAAACGCTGGGGCCAAAATGGTTGAGGGCGACATGCTTAGCTTCCTGTTCATGGTCAACGAGCTGCGGTATGAACGCCCCGAGCAGGACCACTATCACAACCTGATACCCCCAACAAACCCAGCAGCATACAAACCCGAGATTCCAAGCCAGGTCATGCGATACCATGGTGGCATCATCACTACGACAGAAGATTATCATTGGCTTAGAGGAACAGTGTTCCCAGCCGAAGGAAATCTCTGGGTGTCGGACCTAGAAACAGGAAACGTCTTCATGGTGCACAAGTACAAGTCTTGCGCAGTATTTGCTTGTAACCCGCAGATCCCAATCACGGTCTGCCTTCATGACCCCCTCATGTATAAGACCAGCTCGCGCTGGCAGCTGCTCCAACTCCTTCACCCAAGGCACCTCCCAGGGGTCTCACAGATTGCTTTTGAGGATAGTAATACGAGTCCAGGGGGTCCCCTTGTTCGGCAGACCGCGGGTTCCCGACCTAGCTGGATTCCTTCTCTTTTACCTTCAACATATAGGTCGACTAGACCTGACTCTCCGGCATCGGGGGGACTCAGTGGCGAATTGCCAGTCATTCTAGGCCTTATGGCTCTCAGTGCCGAAAAAGACGAGTCAAATACTAACTCTAATACAAACCGCACGTTCTTAGGATCAGGCAGGAGGTCTCCAGGCAAGTGGCGAGACCTCAGATGGAATCATGACGAAATGCCCAAAGGCTGTAAGTTAGATTCTTGGAAGTTTTGTCTTTTTACAGATTCAACGTTGTGAGCAACATGCTCATAATGAGTCATATGTGTTGGTTGCTAATCATGGCATTCTTAACTTGGATCCTCTGAATGGCCAAGAGGACCCAAGAGGGTTTCTTGTCACTGTCTTTTGCGATCCCCTAAATCCACTAGGCTCTACACCGGAAGCTTTGTACTCCTTTGAATGGGAGAAGGTAATTGTGATGGAATCGAAGAATACGAAGTAGAGGGAATTGTATTAGAAGAATCGGCGAATTGGCGCGAACTATGGGACAATGTGGCATCGAAAATGTACGTTTGCCTCCCCTTAATTGATACATTGAAGAATTTTGGCGTGTTCTATCATCAGCAAATCGTTAAACGATTACGCCCAGTCCCCCTAACTGACTCTCATCGACGTAAGGAATCCCAAGGACAAGGTCAGATTCATCATCAGCGACCTTTATGCCGTCTAGCACGTCCGTCCTGTTCCCCTCAGTATCGCCAAGCGTCGCCCCAACAACATCGTATGCTTCGCGTCTGACGTTCTTTTCCCACCAGATTTTCTTCACGCGAATACCCAGAATAAATGGCGTCGAGCCATCAAAACTAGTGATGAGGTTCTTTTGACTCCTGTAGGTGCCGCTCGTGCCAGTGGTGGTACCCGACTTGGGCTCTGTCGCAGCGGCCTGGCCACTAAACGATTTCTCGTGGCACTGGACCTTGGAAAGGCTTGCACCCTCTGCCCACATCAACCCAGTGATGATAAAGACGGGTTTTTTGAATTTGGTGTTCTTGATATAGAAGGCAACTCCATCAACTTCAAGAGCTCGCGTCACGAACTCCATATCAGGAGTGAAGTATTGGACAAGCAGCCTGTCGACGGTGAGAACCTCGTCGTCTTCGCGTCTGGCCAGACAGGGAAAGATGGCACCCAGACCATCCCAGCCGAAGATCTTTGCCCATATGCTGCCCTCGAGGCTCCGGAGCTCTTTTATGCTGCGAGTGAAGCCCATCTTCTCCATTGGTGCACCACGGGGCCAAAGTTGCGATGCAGGGATGGGAACAGTTGCGCCAGCATCAAGAGGAGCCAGAACACCTTCGATAACGAGATTCCGGAGGACAGATCCCAAGTGCAGGTGACCATTAGGAGGCGGCACGATGCTCAAGTCCGGGCAGAGGTGGAAGGACGGGCTAGGGCTGAATGTAGCCATGATGTTTTGGAGGGACCAAGACAGAAGGGGCCAGAGATGTCTTCAGCCTTGATTTGTAGTAAAGAAAGTCAGAATTGTAAGTAGCAGGGAGCCTATAGTACCATTTCATGAAGTATATAGTGGTCTTCTTCCAGCTAAGGTGGGGAAATACGGCTCTGAGCCTGAAAATTGCGGCCCAATATGTCGCAAGGCAGGCTGTGAGATGCTTTGGAACAACGCCTTGTTATGCAGCATGCGCCTCGTTGGTAGCTAAGCCCTCGTCTCTGTACCTCAGTCTTACTTTAATGTATCCAACTTGAGGTAGATGGTAAGCCTGATGATGAGGTTTCAATTTTCAGCTTCAGGGCCTTTTGCATAGGACAAGAAAGAGTTAACAGAGTGAGCCAACTGGGTTTTCGGACTACAATGTATTGTTGTGAGGCCGGGGTCATGTGAATCTCTCACGTTGTCATACAGTAGTCTATCTGGTCCTAATGCAGTTTAGTGACAATGAGCAGCACACCCAAGGATGCCAAGGCAAGGCGTCTTTCTGGTTCGCCATCAGCGGGATAATTATCTCGCCGACATTGAGAAGCTACCCAACTTCTCCAGCTCGCCGTTTTATCCATGCGCCCGACGTCAAGGCAAACCGCCTTGGACTAGAATCGCCCTACCTTGATACGTATCCCAATCGTGCTTTGGACCGAAAAGTTATTGTTAGTGCCTGAGAGGCTGGGACTTCTCAGTAACCTGGCTTGAGTGAGGTCTCAAGGCATCGTCACAACGGTGTGAGTTATTTTCTTCAGTACTGAATATCTCCGTCCATGCTGAGCACTTCCTCAATGGAAGAGTACTAAATCAGCTCCGGCCTGTCTTAGAACTACCTCTTGGATAACAAATGGAACTCCAAAATTATTCCCAAATCCCCCCTCAGTCATCAGAGCCGCGACATTTGACCTTGAACCCATCTATGACAGAACAAGATATTGGCGAAAGTGACACCAATGCCATAAACTCACCAGCCGGTGATTCAGAGGCGTTGATACGAACTACGCGAATCAGCACTAGTCAAGACTCTGACCCAATGCTTGGAGGGCCACGGACCACTGGAGGTACACACGATGAACACGCAACACCCGCCAGAAGCCCAATATCGCTGCCTGATTTAGGATTCCTGTTTCTGGACTTGATCCTCGTTGCACCGGCGATTTGCTTTCTCATCTACGCTTCAATGGTGATCAACGCAGACGGAAAAGTCGCCGCCACTGATCCCGTCCCTTCCTTGCGCAGCGCAGCAAGATACGGCCCTACCATCTTCCCCATCGCCTTCGCCGCCGTCGTGGCGAACTTCCTAAGGGCTATGGCGGCGTGGAAGCTCGAGCGGGGGATTACAGTTCTAAACCTGGAGTTGCTGCTGAGCAGTCGGACCGTCTTCAGCGCCTTCTCTATCCCGTTCTCGATACGGACCGTCAATGCACTCATGCCGCTGCTGATGGTGCTGTGGGTTCTCTCTCCCCTGGGAGGCCAGGCGGCACTGCGTGTAGTTGAGATTGCGCCGTCGGGACAAACGGAGCCGTGGCCGGTGCAGTACCTCGAGTTCATGTCTCCGTTCCCGCACACCGGCCCCATTGGTCCGTCAGGCCCGGAGATGCTTCCTGCAGCGTTCGGGGCCTTCTCGGCGGCTTTGGCGAGCCCTCCGGAGGTTAAAGCGGACAGTCAGGATGCGTTTGGGAATATCAAGATCCCCATGATCGAGGCTTACAAGGACGCGGAGACGCACAGGGATCAAGATGGCTGGTTTGATCTGGATGGAAGGAAGAACATAACCTATTCTTCTCTCAGCGGCCTCCCGTTCGTCTCCCGCCTGTCGACGACGGATCGAGCAAATTATTCATTCGTTTTGGAGACATCCTACCTCTATGCCAACTGCTCAGTTAGCCATCGGACTGATATGCTGTACTCCGAGTTTTTTGCCTATATGCAGACCCGTTTCTACAACAACTACAAAACCCTCATCATCGAGCCACCCGGTTGGACGCCCCAAGTCATTTTTACCTCGTTCACCTACAATGGCCTGACCAACGCGACCTGCAACCTGACAACGTCCTTCGTCGAAACAGACGTTCGCTGCCGCGGCTCGAACTGCGAGAACATGCGTATTCGACCTGGGCAAACGCCCAAGAACATTGCCTATCCCAATACGGTGCTGTCCGGGACACAGGCACTGTGGTATTTCAGCAGCTTCATCAACGCGTCCAACACCCCGTGGAAGAATTACTGGACGACGGATCCATACTCCACGCCTATAGAGTACTACTTCACCCACCCAGATTCACCCTCGGAGTATGCTAAAGGGAGTCCAAGATATGGTATCCTGCTCCCTATACCAATAAGGAGTCAGAGGATGATAGTTCTATTGAGTCTCGTCGCTGCAGACGGTGCAGTCGCTGGAACGACCATGGACGGCCTTCCTAGTCACGAGTCGTGGTTCTAAAGCTGGGTCCCGAAGGCGAAGCAAAATCTCCAGCATTGCTGCTCAGATCGCGGAGAGTGGTGTCAGCGAAGTGGTGGCTTCTGGGGAGAATTGGCGCCTCTAGGGAGTGCTCCGGGAACGGCTTCGGTTCAATCGATTTTCAGGTCTGTCACCTTATTCTGCAACGAATAAAACCTAAAGTAATACTAGCAGCCAAAATAATTCTGGTATTGGTGCTTTCCAGCAGCTTCCAGGTCGGATGGGGACATGGTAATCGTGGAGACTAGGGTTATAGGAGAGGTTGTCAACAAGAGCAAGTGAGGTGTCTCCGAAGGCGTCGACCGACAAACAATAACATGAGTGACACTGTGAACAGGAATACTCCTCCTAGTTTGGTAGAGTCCAGCTCTCATGAACCGCTTGCATTTCATGATTCCCTGCTGTCCATCAACGTTACATGCACACCCTCCAACCGCATCCAGCATAGCGCTGCTGGAATCGGCACGGAATCGGAATCCCACTGACGGAGTCGGATTCGGAGCATCACACCCAAAGACCATCTTCGGCAGAGTTGCACCAGGGCATTTCCCCGCTTCATGCACTGGGCCAATGGAAACGAGTCCGTTTCGAATGTGACGTCGTATCACGAGCTGCAAGTGCCGATGAGACTCGCAAGCATAAGTATGCTCCGACAGTCCGCTTCTGCGAGATGCGTCGCTTCTCACAAACACGCCCCTCATCATGTCATACCAAATCATCTACGCTGCCGGGATTGTGGCCATTTACTTGTTGGTCAAGTTCCTCAACGCGACCAATACCCCAAAGATCAAAGGCCTCCCTGAGATTCCCGGCGTTCCCATCTTTGGAAACTTACTGCAGTTGGGCACAGATCATGCTCGCGTCGCGCAGAAATGGGCAGCCAAGTACGGTCCGGTCTTTCAAACGCGTCTAGGCAATAGGGTATGTCTTTCCTATCGCTTTTATCTCATTAGTCCAGTCTAACTGTGCTGAAGCGCGTCGTCTTTGTCAACTCGTACGAATCCGTCAAGCACATCTGGATCACCCATCAGTCCGCACTCATATCTCGCCCCACGTTCCACACCTTTCACTCCGTCGTCTCCTCATCGCAAGGCTTCACCATTGGGACTTCGCCGTGGGATGCGTCTTGTAAAGCTCGTCGCAAGGCTGCCGGCACTGCCCTGAACCGGCCCGCAGTGCAATCGTACATGCCCATCCTCGATCTGGAGTCCACGATGAGCATCAAGGAAATGCTGCAAGACTGCCAAGGCGGCACAAAAGACCTCGACCCGTCTCCGTACTTTGCTCGGTTTGCTCTCAACACGTCCTTGACACTCAACTACGGCTGCCGCATCCACGGAAACATTGACAGCGAGCTACTTCATGAGATTACCTATGTGGAGCGCGAGATCTCCAACTTCCGGTCCACTAGCAACAATTGGCAAGACTATGTGCCCTTGCTGCGCCTTTGGGGCGCCCAGAACACTGCAGCCCAGGAATTCCGAGTCCGGCGTGACACGTACTTGACAAACCTGCTGAACGACCTCAAGCAGCGCATCGCAGATGGGACGGACAAGCCATGCATCACTGGGAATATCCTCAAGGATCCTGAAGCTAAGTTGAACGAAGGTATAATAACTACAGAGATCTTATCCGTTCCAACTGACTCGAGTAATAGCCGAAATCAAGTCCATCTGTCTCACCATGGTCTCTGCCGGACTAGACACAGTCCCCGTCAACCTGGTCATGGGTCTGGCCTATCTCTCAAGCCCTGAGGGCCAAGCCGTGCAAGCCAAAGCCCTCAAAGCTATCGAAGAGATGTATCCAAACGGCGAAGCTTGGGAGAAGTGTCTTGTCGAAGAAAAAGTGCCCTATGTAACCGCCTTGGTTAAAGAAACGCTTCGCTACTGGACCGTTATTCCTATCTGTCTTCCTCGTACCAGCATTAAGGATATTCCTTATGAAGGGTCGGTAATCCCGGCAGGGACAGACTTTTTCATGGTAAGCTACAGAGTCTTGTCACTCCATCTTGAACACAAATAATCAACCTAACTGCTCTGTGTTAGAACGCCTACGCGGCAGACTATGACAGCAAACGCTTCGACCAGCCCGACCAGTTCATCCCCGAACGCTTCCTCAGCGACAAAGAAGGCGGCACGCCCCATTATGCCTACGGTGCAGGATCTCGAATGTGCGCTGGTTCTCACCTCGCCAACCGCGAGCTGTACACGGCCTACATCCGCCTGATCACGGCTTTTGAGATTCTTCCTGCCAGAGATCCAGCTGATCGACCGGAGATGGACGCCATCGAATGCAGCGCTAATCCGACGTCTCTGACTACGGATCCGAAGCCGTTCAAGGTCGGGCTTAAGGTGCGGACTGAGTCTAAGCTGAGGGATTGGATTGCAGCTTCCGAAGCGAGGACGGTAGATCTGTAGACTGGACGTATTAAGCGCAAGGGAAGGGCGGAAAGAAGTGTGCTTCAACCTGGAGCTTACTGATCAGACTAAGCCAACTGAAATGGTCCATACTGCCCAAAATTCAAGCGGAATTTCAAGAATGGTTTATACTTGTCTCTTCTAATTATTTCTTAAAATTAGGGCGCTGATAACTCGTTCGTGCCATGCGCGTAACATGCGGTTCCAAATATACTCTCTCTGGGCGCCTCAATAACGGGCTGAGCTTGAGTGACCTCAGTGAGGCTGAGGGATAAGCTAAGTCCGGCATGCATGAAAACCCGACCGGGGCCCAACAGCCTTCTCCTTCTTCATCCTCCCGGTGTATTGTACGACTGAAAGGGATATTGCCGGTAATGGCCGAAAAGGCAACCGAGAGTTTCACTCTAGGGGGGAAAGGAAGTCCTACTCCATCGAGTATGTCCCCGATCGCCATGTCTCCATATCGCTCGCTTGAGAGAGGGTACACGAGAGTTCTTGAGATCCAACCGTCCCGCAATCTCGACTCTCCCATCAGCTGCAAACTCCTTGATATCGACGCAAAAGACCCCTCGGCTGAATATGACGCCCTATCCTACACCTGGGGGGCGCCGGAATTCACAGAGACCATCACGCTGGATGGGCAGCACACGAAACTCGTCACGCCGACGCTGCACTCCGCACTCCAACGGTTTCGGCACTCCCTCAACTCCCGCAGGCTGTGGGTAGACGCTGTGTGCATCAACCAGGACGACGATGTCGACAAGGCCGCGCAAATCCCCTTGATGGGCAACATTTACCGCCAGGCCGCCTGCGTGCTTGTCTGGCTGGGTGCCGAAGCGCAACAAGTGACCAGTCTTCAAGAGCTAGATATTATTGCTCGGCAGAAAAGCATCTCTTGGACGACGGAGGAGATTAAAATTATCCAAGCTGTCGTCGGGCATGCCTGGTTCTGGCGGCGCTGGGTAGTCCAAGAAGTCACGCTCAACGCCAACGTGACGCTCAACGCCGGGCCGTCGACGATGCCGTGGACGCGATTCGTCCATGTTCTGGAAGCTGCTCAAGTCAAGTTAAGCATCGATGTGCCCATTGCCAATCTCTGGAGACGGCGCATCCTACATCAATCAGGAAAGCCAGCCGAATCCCGCGGCTTGACGGTAGATCAACAAGTGAGTCTGGTAAACCATGACGGCTCTCGAAAGGCAATTCGGAACAGTCGAGATATCTATGACGAGCATCTACGCCCATCGTGCCAGAAACTTCCAGAGCCAGACATCACATCCATCCTAGGACTCCTCCAGCGCTTTCACCACTTTGGCTGTAAAGATGATCGCGATCGCCTGTATGCACTTGCCCATCTCGCATCAGACGTCCGGTTCCAAGAAACTGGAGTCGAGGGAGAAGACCTTCCTGTATTCTCTGTTTCCTACAAGGACGAACCGGAGAGAGTGTACGCCATGTTTGCCCGGTACCTCGTTGAGTCCGGTGCTCTCCGTCCCTCCGAGATCCTCCGCCTGACGAATCAGCATGCTGTGAGGCATCATCTTGCGGATGTGTGCTCATGGGCCCCAGACTGGCGCCTTCTGCCAGCTAGAGCGGATATCGCCCCGGCCGTCGAAAACGAGACCGACGTTGCCCTCGTGGCGACTTTCGAGTACGCAGACTCCCAGCTCACTCTGGAATATGAAGATGGGTTTTGGATCATTGAGGTCATCATGGAAACATTTGAAACGTCTCCTCGTGGCCCGCATCCAACAAATGTCATTGAATGGCTTCAGACTACCTGGAAGTCCCTTATCGCGGCATTGGAGCTGGAAGATGCCAGCATGAATATTCAAATCATCGCCTTTCGAGATCTGATTGATATTCTTGCTCCAGAAACAGTACACCTCGATGAGGCTTGCCATGGTTTCCTCAAGCCGGAAGATGTCATCGATATCCTGTTCTACGATGGTTGGCTTGCGGAGGTGCCAGCAGAGGTATGGGAGATCTGGCAGCATCCCAATCACAACGAAGACTATACATACGGCTCACTGGAAGACTACTGGCCAAACCTGTTTACAAGCTTCATGCAAGAGCTTTGTAGGACCATAAAAGGTCGCCGGCTTTTCGTTACGGACCCAGACATAAATGGATGCCCCTACATCCTCGATAAATACGGCCAGGACAGGCGTCCTGGGCGTCCTCGTTTCGGCATCGGACCCTCTCACACCAGAGCCGGGGATTGCATCATCGGCTGTGGAGGTTTCAAGTGGTACGGCAACACATGGCGGACGATCGATCCAACCGACACGCATGCGTGGATCCTACGTCCTGACGAAGACTATGGTGGAGGGGAAGCTGAAGCTGAAGCTAACAAGGATGGTGATGATGGGGAGGTGGCTAAATTCCGGTTCGTGGGCGATTTCCGACTTGCGAGAGCATTGGATTATCATCGCTTAGACGAGGGGAGGTCCCCTGGTCATAAAATTGTCCTAGTTTGAATGAAAAGTATTGTCTATCGGGTCTCGTTCACCCTACCGTTCACCCTTGGACTGCCGTGTAGGAGCAACAAGGCTGACGGAAAATACTTACGCGTGGCTCATGGATCATGGCGTCTTTGAGGACCAGGACAGCCTTCTTCTATTCGTTATGGACAGAGGGTGCCAGCTTGCTAGTCTATTACGTATTGTAGCCACTTCTGGTATGTATTTCATCACATATATACAATCGCCCTGAATCTACCGAACGCATCTAGCGTCTTAGATCATACCTTCTCTCCCTTGTGGTCTTAGGATGCTCTCCGTACTACCAGTCTGTCGCGACGCAGCCTTGTCGGAGTCATCGATTGGATACTCGTCGACGTGCGCTTGAGGGTATTTGCCTCGGGCCGGCTCTCCACCTTCCAAGCTGCGTAGCTGGTAGCTGTTAGACGGCTTGCCGGGGCGCCAATTCCTGTCGCCTCTCGTGGAGCTCTCTCCCTTCTTGGACGTCTTCTTCGAGGAGAGGCCGAGGACGGTGAGTAGTCTGGGTAGATATCGGTTGAGGAACGGCTTGAGTCGCATCATGTTGTTGCAGAGGATGCCGAAGTTCAGCTCGACCATTGACCATACGGCTGCCTCGGCTTGCTTGCGGGAGAAGTCGGCGCTGATGGCCAAGATCCTGACATAAGGGGCTCTTCATAGACGCCGATTCGGAACCATGATGACGGACTGATTCGGAATAGGACGGTCAAGATGGAGAGTTTCGTCAAGGTCGGGCTCCACATGTTACTGCATCTCTCAGTCAGTATCAGGTGTAATGACGGTAGCCCGACGCCAGCTTACGTTGCTGTACTGGATGGCGTCTGCCAGTGTGATATCCCAAGCATGCTGCCCCCATCCATACTGCATGCAAAAACACACAGAAATAAAGAACCCCAAGGCCGTGCCCCAAGCCAGAGTAATCAGCACAACATCCAGCTCCCACTTCCGCACAATGATGCCGCTGGTGATGTAGCGCAGCACCATGGAGACGGTGGCGAAGAAGTAAGTGACGCCAAACACCACAATGGTCGCCATCTGCACGCTGGACCATCCCCGGTTGAAGTTGGACTATCGAGCAAATGCGACGACGCCCCACTGCAGAACAGCCAGGAACATCAGCGGCCGAAGAGATCGACAGCTCCAGAAAGGCAAGTCCAGGCGGTGATAAAGCGTCGGGGCAAGCAGGAATGGCATGCCTCCAGCTGAAAGGATTTCTTTACGAATATTGCCTGGTTGCATCCTTCGTGTGAGACCCGTGTGCAAGCCAAGAACCCCTGGCCGGAAGCCCTGTTGTCGCAGAGTTGGTTGGCCCTAGAGACAAGTCAGAAAGGGCACAAACTAGCTCGAAAGATGCGCATCCCGGGGACGCGGAACACGATCCCCTCTCAGAGCAAGCGTGGGGATGGCCCGACGTCGGCTACCGTATTTGCCAAGAGCAGTTATCGGTTGGCAGTCATACCATGTCCCAAAACCTGCAAACGCCATGCCATGTTTCCTCATTTCAAGGAGTTAACGGACCCGACAGACGGGAAGAGATAGATGGGGCTCAGTCTTCCCATGCAGACCCCGACGTGCCTCGAGCAGCCAGCTTTGACCTCATTGCAACCAGAAAGTCGACACGGCCTGTGGGGAACCTTGGCAAACGAGTCGATTACCTAGGAGCCCCGAGTCAGTCCACAAACGGCTCATAGGGGGGTTTCTTGCCGAGCCCAGCACGCCGCTTGAGACGCGTCGTATTTAACGGGCCCCTGCTACAACGTAACTATTTGTGCATCCGCCGGGATGGATGGTTAGCTGCCCGGGGAGACAACAACCCAGCTCGCCTAGAAACAAACTTCAGAGCAGCATGACCTGCGGATAGTCTAAGCAAATGGCAGTTAGCTACCCGCATGGGCAGCCCTTGTCCCTACTCCAGCGAGCGGGCCACACCGCCGAAATGACTGCCAGCAACCCAGGCGTTCCTAGAGATTCAGTTTTACCTTTCGCCAAACATCCCCCAGCTTTTTTCTATTTCCGAATACCACGTCCATATCCTCGCCCTTCTCCCCAAAATGACAAATTCCCTGGTCAAGGGCCCGGCCGCCCCTCGCTGCGTCTTCGACTCGGACAAGGCCCTGCCGGGGACCCCTGAGGACATCACCGTCGAGTGGCTCTCGGAAGCCCTCGACGTGGCCGTCAAGGACTTTAAGCAGACGGGTGTCTCGCACGGCACCTCGTCCAAGGTGTTCCTCGATCTCGTCTTTGCCGATGGCGTCGAGACGGAGATCCCCACCCGCGTCTGCGTCAAGGGCGGCTTCAACCCGGCCCTGCGCCTGGCTTTCCCCGAGATGTGGGCTACCTACCGTCGCGAGGCTGAGTTTTACTACTACATTGCTCCCCTGACGAATATGCTGTTGCCCAAGACGTGGTTCGCCGGCACTGATACCGTCAACGGCCAGGGCGTCTCCATCATGTCCGACGTTGCGGACGAGTGTACCTTTGGCACGCCCCTGGAGCCCTGGAAGCCCAGCCAGGTTGAGGATGCCCTCAAGCAACTAGCCAGTCTGCACGGCAAGACGTGGAACACTAAGGAGGAGAAGTACCCTTGGTTGTTTGGCACCGATGGGAAGAAGCTGGCGAACCCGGTGCGCACCATCGTTCTCGCTTTGCTTAAGCCCGAGCCGTGGGACGTTCGCTTCGCTGAGGAGTGCCGTCCTCCCGTTGCCAAGGCATTGCTGGACCTAGAGCGTATCCAGCGAGGCTTCGAGGCTCTGTGGAAGCACGCCGACTCAGACGAGAAGTTCTACTCGCTCATCCACGGCGACAACCATGTAGGCAACACCCTCATCGCCAACAACGGAACCCCAGGCTTCATCGACTGGCAGGGTCTTCAATACGGCCCCGCCATTCTCGACCTCGTCTACTTCCTGACTGGCGCCTTGACCGTTGAGGACCGCCGCGCGCACGAAGGTGCCCTGGTCGAGGCGTACCTCGAGGCTCTCCACGCCGAGGGAGGCCCAAAGCTGTCCAAGGCTGACGTCTGGGAAGATTACCGCCGTTACGCTATGCAGGGTTTCCTCTGGGCCATGACGCCTAAGGCGATGCAGCCTGATAATGTCATTTTTGCTATCAGTGAGCGGTACTCGGCCGCTATTGTCGACCACGGAACTCTGGAGCTGCTGGGAGTTTAGGGTCATGAGACCACGAGGATACACGATTGGCAGTAGAGTAGATTTATGTAGAATAGTTGAACTTCAGCAAGCGATGAGTCACGAATGCAATTTGTTGTCAACAATTCTCAGGCCGTTCCTTTCGTCTGATTACGCGAGATTAAAGACACATAAAGGCGCAGAATTTCAGATGGGCATATCCCGTAGTAGAGCCGATACGCCGCGATGATAGACACCATTCGTCCGCTTGCTGTGCCTTTGATCGAGACTGGATACAGCTCGAGCGTGTACGAGTAGCGTCAACGGCATGGAAATGGCGAGGCGAGGAGTGGAGAAGAGGGCCTGAAGTTGTGCGGGTTGCCCTTACAGATAAATACCCATCTCGGTGATATTTGCCGCCTCCTTTAGGTGCGTGCTCAAGGCCAGTATCCAAATCGGCTCCGGCACAGAACGTCCGACCTGCTCCAGTAACAACCACGGCCTTGACTCGGTCGTCAAGATCAAATGCTTTGATCATATCGTCTTCTATTCCCACAGTGAAGGCATCCTCTTCTCAAGACGTTTCGTGGTCAGAACCATAACTTTCGTAGCTGCTGGCTACTTAGGCGGGTGGGTTGACACATCGCCATGGCTCATCTTTCGGAATGCTCGTCAGATACCAAACCACGAGGGCTTGGTAAGATACGTTGAGCCGACAACACGGCAGCCTCACGTAATACGCATGATGAATATAACGAGCATCCAACAACTGAGAAATTGTGGTTAATACCCGTGCATCGACAGGGTGGCTGTCAGGATGTGGCCCCGGATGCGGGTGTAGGGCTGGGGAATCCTAGCGCGACTGACGCCCGGGATGCCGAAGGTAAAGCCCTTCCCCGCGGCGACCACGATGGTGACTTCGGAGTTTTCATATACGGCCATCATGTTCAGAAGCTGTTGTTGCTGGACATTCTCATCCTCCACAGTGATGCAGTGTCGGTCGACCCAGAGGTATGTGTACCCGAGCGCGATAGTGGCCGACATAGCGTCTTCGACAACGACCTCAGTCTGGCCGATATGATCATGGTCCTTAGCACCCGTTTGCCCTGATGAGGGGCCCCAGACGTAGCTAAGGGCGAGAAAATTGACATCCTCGGAATGTCCGTCAACAAGTCCCATGGGGTTTTCCCGTCTGCCGGCTCTGGAATAGGCAGAATCACTATACTCTAGACTGAGAATGACGGTGTCGATCCAGTCGAGTGCTTCATAAAAGTGAGACATATCATGAAATCGGCCTCTCGATAGCCACGTATCAGTGCTCGAGTAGGCGCACAAGTCTTGGCTCTTAATTCACTCCCAGCGCCAGCAATACTCGCAACATAGCATCTATTCTTAGCTCAACCTTCAAAGTCCAGGGTAAGCTATCATAGGGTGGTCTCATCGACGGCGGCGATTAAAAAACAAGATGCATTCAATGGCTGTAACGATCCTTGTTGCTGAGCCTATACGCAACTACATCTTTGGTTGAAGCTTTACAAAAGACAGGAATACGCTAAATGGATAGTATCAGATCTGAATACAACGGTTATCTTGCGCCTGCAAGCTTGTTCTCAGACCAACCATGTTCTATCGGCTCACTCCTTGCTTGAATTGCGAAACGCCATTTGCAAGCTCACTTACATACATTACACTTCATGAATATTCTGAGGGATGCGCGGTATTACTTCAGGGTAGTCACAGAACATACCCAGCACATCTTATCATTCACAATCCATGAGTCACCATCACATTGTTATAAAACCTAAAGACCAACACACTTTGACATACTACAAACGTAACATCCGGAACAAGCCTCACCTCAACGAAGTCGTATATATTACCAGTGGACTACCTGTCATCTCGGCGTCATAATTTATTTGCTAAATTGTTGTGCTTTCATCAGGCTCTGTGACGATGGTGCGCCCAAGGCGGTGGAGAACAACAAGGACGAGGAATTGATCTGTGGAGACCCATTCCTTTACCCTTGTCCAGCTAACTTCTCATGAAGATGAAGCTTGACACATAAACCTATCATTTTGCGCGATTGCACCTAAAATGATGCAAAAATTCGCTTGATGTGTCGTCAATATGTGCTTGAGTCAGCAGACTCGTAATGAGCTCAATACACCCTCACAGAGTGTTTCCTGAGCTTCAGCCGGCATGGTGGAACGCAAAACTACCATTTCTCCAACTATAGACAGCACTGGGTAGCAGTGGGGCGTTTAGTAGTGTCCGGGTGCAGGAGAAAGAATTGTAGAAACGGGTTTGTGAGACCTGAAAAGACCAGACACGTCCTCTCGAACCGCCGAATGCAGTCACCAAGGTCACGCGGCCAGACCGAGACGCACCGCAGCCTGGACTCTTCCTAGCCTGGAATAAAGGTTTGGTCGTGGCTTCGGGGATCTCGCTTGTGATAGAGAGGCAAACCACAATTGGTGTAGGTTCGATCGGGGATTTTCTTGCGCCTCCAGAACTGGTTGAGCTTATCCAGGCCGATCTTTGCTGTTTCATCGGAGTGGCCGGCTAGCTCTCGTCCGTTATTCGCACGCAAGACCTAAGCTAGTCCGCTGTCGCTAACATGGGAATGTGAAAGAGCTGTGTTTCTTGTTCCTGTTGGTCGATCCAGCGTTGGAAATTAGACGATACTGCTGTACTGGTTTCGGCACGTCCAACATCCGTGTTATGCTCGAAACGTCTATTGTCTGGGGCTCGTTGTCATAGAGATGCGCTTGTTGCGACACAAAACCCCGGGCTCTTGTGGAGATATCTACAGAAACGTGGGTTGATTGACTGACTCGTGAACGGATATCCTGAGAAGAGGCTTGCCACGCGCCAACCTTCCCCTTGACCACGCTTCCCCCCACATCACTTCATGAGCTTTACAGATCAGACGATATCAAGCATCGAGATTCCACTAGACTGACGTAGCTTACCTGTAGTGTCGTATCAGTAGACCCGACCGATCTTCAACGGAAAAAGGTTATTGGCATCTCGTGCAACTGCAAAGACTTGGGAGATGTTTCATCCATTAGAAATGGGGTCTGGCGGAAATGAAGTCTGACATGATGCGACGCATTCAGCTGACCTCAGCTGCCGTTGAGATATGGACGAGATACATTCTTGGCAGAAGCTTGATCAACACAATTGCCCAAAGTTTCGGTCTCAGGTGTAGCCGGGTCGATTATCCCTAACAACCCGGTTGCGGAAGCACATCCAGTGACGTGGCATTGGGTGGGAATACCCTATTCATCCTTCAAAACTGGACAAGATCTACATAATGACGGAGAATATGCGTTGAGCCACTGTGATTGATCTCAAACACTGAGATTGAATTCATGCATCCTGTAGATCTCTGAAGTTAATCGTGTTCCCAATCCCGTTTTTTCTGAATAACATGCTGTCCATGTCAGTATGCAGGAATGCTCCATCGCAGCCACTGACAGGGCAGACGACGAAGCAACCTCTCGACGAATCATTGACTCAAATGGATGGTTCTATGATTAAAATGTATAGTTCGTGATGACCACGTGTGACTCAAATCAGGGGACAGAGAGTAACCCCGTAACATCGCTTTCATCCTCCCGGCGGGTGTGGCGCACCGCTGCAAGTACTTCCAGCTTCCACCATGCGTATCACCATCCTACCAAGGCTACTGTAAGTGCTCTGACAAGTGTAAAAGAGTTCTGTAGACAGGAGATACTAAGAGCAGAAGCAGAGTGCATTCCTACTCAAAGGTACTGGCTCAGGGGTCCAAGGGCTCGCGCCATAAGCTGTAGGCTTGAATGGATAGCTTAGTGTTAGAGGAAAGGCAAACCGGCTCGTTTAGGCTAATACTGCCAATGGTCATGATATGATGGCCTGGACCCTTATTCCTGATTGCATAGCTAGCTACAGTAGCTGTGCCTGTGGCGTTGCCCAACCCCTCATGTGAGTAATCTCAACGTCCCAAACCATCCAAGTCATGATCCTCATTTTGCCTTGACAATGACTATATCCACTAAGCCAACCCGTCACCGAGTCACCCGGTGTGGACTAACTCCCAAAGCAGCATCGCTCTTCCGCACCCGCACTGGGGGCGGCGGCGCGGGAACTCCATTATCGGAAATGCCGCCATTTATATACGCCATAGCCTCCAACTGCCAGCTAGATTCGGGGTTGCGAGGTATGCAGAGAGGAATTCACGCTAAGCGAGCATTCCTCCCATCGGAATGCGGTCCGCGCCGAGACCTTTCCTGCCGAAGGTGTGCTGGGTTCCTTGATACCTTCTTCTGTATAAGGAGATAGCTTTCGCCGACCGATCTGCAGTAACTCCATCATCAAACCACACCACTCACTCAGATCTCAAAGACATCACATTCCTTAAGGACATCAAGAAACCATCGTCCTCGAACAAGTAACAACACCATCCAACACGGAAAATGAAGCCCATCTCTTTCATCTGCGCCTGCCTCGTCGGCAGTGCCCTAGCCGCTCCTTGCTCCCCTGTCCTACCGCGCCACATATCCTCGTACGAGGAATTCCCCAAGCGCGAACCCGGTCTCCGTCTCCCAGTCCGCGAGCAGACCGACACCAAAACCCCGGACAAGAACACCCCGGACAAGAACACGTCTCCACCGCCTCCTCCTCCTCCTCCTTCTACGGGGCCTCCTCCTACCAGCGCGCCTCCTTTCGCCCCCCCGAAGTTCCGCCTCCCGATCAAGACGCCTAACAAGCGCGTGACTCCCAAGAAGAGTACGCCCGCCAAGAAGAGTACACCTGCCAAGAAGAGCACGCCTGTCAAGAAGAGTGCAACTTCCAAGAAGAGTGTGCATTCCAAGAAGCATGTCTAGCGCTGTTGTCTTGAAGTTTTGGGGATTTTGGGCCGGTTTTCTGTTTGGAAGGTGTTCCATGAGAGCGACGATGGATTGTCAAGATTGAAGTGATATTGGTTGGATTGAGGTGACGGGAGTATAATTATATTAAGCTGAATAAAACAATCAAAACGGAGTCGTTGTCACTTTATCTCGGTTTGACCATCACTTTGTTCCGTTCTCATTCTTCTATATTTGGTGCTGCGAACTGACACGCTCGCACCTGTCATTGCCGAGATTGAGATATCCGAATGAGTACTTCATCACACAGCGACTAGAAGCCTCTTGACCCTCATCAAAGTGTATTTGAATGGTTCTTTCTAATGGAAAGAATTAGAGAATAGAAAAGAATTATGGACTACTGATTAGGTCCATGCATCTTGATTTGGTCGTACATAACCGATACCCAAGCTATCGACGTTGGCCTCACTTCCTTCAGCGCTATTTTCTTGCCCCACCCACCACCAAGCATCATTTCAACAATACTGGTCGACATACTAAACTTCAGCAGCCTTCATATCGTCCAGCTCAATCCTCTTGGCCACGACCTGGTCCTCCAAGTTGCACACATAGTTCTTGAACTGGCGGGCAGGCACGTGCTTGTCGAACATCTCCTGGATCTCGGCGTAGTTGCGACCCTTCATCTCGGGGAGACAGTAGTAGAGGTAGACGCACATGGGCACGGAGAAGGCGAAGAAGATGAAGCAGACTGGAAAGACTGTTAGAATAGTTGCTGTGTTGATGGAACGGGGAGGATACGTACTCTTGCCACCGAGGTTGAGCTGGTCGCTATTGATCAGATACGGCATCACCTGGAGAACCATGCACGAGACGGCGGTGGCAGCCATGATGTTGATGGCGTATGTCTTCTGGCGGAGCTGCATGCTGGGAGTCTCGCCACCAACCGAGTAGGCGGTAGCACCGAGAGTCATCTGAACAGAGCAATTAGCAATTGTCAACACAAGATCCAGGAGTTTACCAACCTGATACAGGAATCCCCAAATAACCATAAAAGCCACGGTGGCGTTGAGAGCCTGCGGGTTGTTGACGGTGCTCACACCACCGATAATCAGCAAGCCAGCCGTGATGGTGATGCTCCCGCCAACAATCATGGGCCGACGACCAACCCTGTCAACCAGCGGCCACGAGCAAATGTTGCCGAAGAGCTGAATAGCAAACGCCGCCTGAGCGATGCCCAGCGGGTTGCCGACGCCAGCAAGACGGAAATAGTACGTCAAGTATCCACTAACGAAGTTGACACCAATGAACTGCTGGGCAATGTACACCATGCAGATGATCAGCGTACGTCGACCGTCGGGTCCCTTGAAACATTGCATCCAGCTGCCTCCACCGGCCGTCTCCTCCTCTTCCTTGCGGATGGCCAGTGTAGCCACGGCGACGGCAGTGTCGGCGTCGAAGTCTGACCCGTTGAAGCGCAGGTAGGACTTCTTGGCGTCTTCGGGGCGGCCGTGGATGAGAAGCCATGAGGGAGATTCGGGGAGGATGGTCAGGCCGAGGAGAAGTAGGGTCGGAGGGATGATCTGGGTGATGACGGGGATGCGCCAAGCCATGCCGGTGCTTCGGTCGGAGCAGGCGTAGACGACGAGGGAGCTGAGCCACTGTCCGATGACAATCATGGTGTTCTGCGGTAGACGTTAGCATGTTATAGCTGCGTCATGGAGATCATTTGATGCTCACGATGAGGATCAAGCAAGTTCCTCTGAGCTTGTTAGGCGCCATCTCAGCAACGAAGACGGGGCCTAGGGAATGTCCTAGGCCAAAGCCGAAAGTGCCGAGGAGCTTGCCACCAAACAAGGTCAGGATGTTTTTGCTGAAATATTGGAGTAGAACACCACCAATGCAGAGCACACCAGCGACGCCAATGGTCTTCTTGCGGCCGACAATATCCGAGATGAAACCAGTCGCAAAGGCAGAGACAAACAGGCCCACGGTGGTGGCGGCGTTGAGGATCTGCTGGTCCTTGGCGGAGACGAGCAACACGCCATCGACAACGTGGCCGAACCGCTCCATGAAGGGCGTTACGGCGAGCAGGTTTCCGACGGTGCTGATTTCGTAGCCGAAGTTGATGGGGAGCATGAATATGATGAAGCCTGAAGGTGAATCAGTATTTAGGATCATGTTGTCTCTTAGTTGGATGAAGAGCTCACAGAAGCCCAGAACACGGCGGTTGTCCCAGATATCCCGGAACGTGACGTTCGGGTTCTCCTTGACCGTCGTGGGCTGATGATGCGTAGCCTCGACGTGGTTCGCGTCGGTCTTGGTATCTTTGACCGCCATGGTGAGAAGCCGGGCTGAGGTAGAGTAGTAGACAGGGTAAACAATGCCAAGAGGCGATGAGGGTAGCGAGCAACAAAATCCCAGGCCCAGGACGAGGATTCGTACGAGACTATATATCCTCAACTCGGGACGTCTTGTGACGCGAAAGATTTGGACCGGCTCAGGCCACGCCGCTTAGTTAGACCCATTGACACGGCTGAGAGTTCGGTTCCCCACGGGGACAGTCACTTGCGGGGTGGTTGTGGGGGCGCTAAGTCGATGATGGGATGGCTATGACTTCCAGACCTAGATGGACGACAACGTCACGAAGGGATCGGGGCATGTCGATGAGCGGCTATTCCTTCTGGGACGAGGTAGCCGAGGATGTCTAATGGCGTGAACAGGCCTCACACATGGCATCACGACTGGGGCCATGCCAGCCCCGACTCGATGCGTCCATTTCCGGGGTCGTCTGATGCAGCTGAAGTTCATCCCGTCCCGGCTTTCAGGAACAACACCAGTCCAGCTACGCTTCTTCGGGACACCCGGCGGCTCTCGGTGGAGAAACCTTGGCACATCTCCGGGAGATGCAGCCGCGCTTTACCCAGCCGGGACGCCGGTTCGTGGTGTTGCGGCTCCGCGCGTGGCCCCGACAGCCGCTTAATCACCCGAAGCCACGATGGACTCCCCGGTCGGTGCTGGATGTGTCGATGCAGGGCGTCAGGATGTTTGTCATTGATGCACATATCTGGGAGTTTGTCTTGCTGCATTTAGAAGGCTTAACCACTCCGTCAGACCACTGTGCTGCAACCTCGCCTACGAGCCTGACTTGGCGCGGCGTCAAGTGACTTAAGACCAACATGGAGTGTTGCTCAGCTTGACGTTCCCGGTCTACTCACAGCCTAGACCGACCTCCTCTGTCGTGACAATGGCAAAACATCTCGGCTTCACCATCCCGGGCGCTCTCCCCAAGCCCGTCTACCAGAACCAAGTCTTCGGACGCGACGAGATCCCAGCTCATCTCCTGCCGATCACCATCCACTCCACCACCGGCCAAGTCTCGACTCCCGATGCCCTCCTTGCCGCCAACTTGACAGACACCGTCACCCTAACCCGAACCTCCGCGTCAGACCCAGCGCCTTCCATCATCGCTGACTTCGGCGTTGCCGTCGCAGGCATCCCCTTCATCCACGTCTCCGCCCTCGACTCTCCCTCCGGCTCCGTAGTCGTCGACTTCGCCGTCTCCGAAGGCTACCCCGGAATCAAGCTCCAGGACGGCGACGGCCCCTATCCCTTCTCCGCCGGCGCCGACACCAGCCGCAAAGCCCGGTTCCGCGTGCGCCACGCCGGCTTCCACGATGCAAAGTACATCCAGGGCAGTCAGCGATGGATGAAGATCACGCTCGCCTCGCCGGGGCCGTCTTCCGTGACCATATCGCGCGCGGGATTCATCCCTGCTACCTCCAACGTCCCCGTGAACCGTCTGCCCGGCCAGTTCGAGTGCTCCGACGCGAGCCTCACCGAGCTCTGGGGCTACGGCGCCCGGACGATCCAGCTCAATTGCGCCCCTGCTCGGACGATTCCCTCTCCGTGGCAAATATCTGAAGATATGGGCGTGTTGGTGGATTCGCAGCGGTGCAACGCGTACGGATGGGGCGGCGCTTGGTCAGATTACGAAGCGGAGTTTGACGGCCTTGCTATCGAGGGAGGTCTGGCCTGGACTGTTCGCGCAGGTGGCGGCATGCCCAGTGTCTTGTTCCAACTGACCGTTACTGAAAAGGGCACCGTCCTGGAGATGTGGTGGGGATACTACAACAAGCCGCAAACCACGTTGGTTCCTGTTTTGATCTCGTCAGTTGACATTTCGACCCAGGTCGAGCTGAACAAGTGGCATCGCTTCAAGACTCGCTGTGTGGGCGACAAGCCATTTGTCATAACTATTGACAACGTTGAGGTTGCGACTTTTCGTCAGGGGAACATCAAAGCGTGTAAATGTCACGGGTCAGCACTACAACTCAAAGGAGCTTTACTAACCTTCTACAATAGCCGGCTTAGCCCTTCTCGGAATCTCCGTCGACTCCTCCAACTTCCCCCATGTCCCAACCGGCTCCGTCGGCATAGGAGCCGGCGCGGATCAAGTCTGCCGCTTCAAGGACATGCTCGTCCGATCTGTCCCATCGCAAGATATCCTCTACACCTCAGGTCTCAATACATTCGCCGCGCTGTCCGACTTTGGCGTGGGATGGAACCAGTTCCCGTTCATCTTTGATGGCGCCAAGCGAGATCGTTACCCATGGACCGCAGACATCATCGTCGGTGGAAAGACGTTGTACTATTCCACTGCCGGGACCGAGTACGTCCGTGGTAATATTGTTGCGTCGATGCTACGATGCAAAGCAAGCAAGGAGACGCCTGGTCTATTGCCCGGCGGTGCTCCGCCTGGTACTGACTTTAACCGTGCAAGGGACGATAGCATGTTTACCATCTTGTCTGTTAACTACTCACTATACCTGATCCTGGTGGTTTACGAATACTGGACCTTTACGGGAGACGACAACTTGCTCGATCTGTGTTGGGACAAGATCGAAGGATGTCTGGCGTATTGCAGGAAGCTGGTTAACCAGGATGGCCTGATCAGTGCCGCAGGCATGGACGGTGAGTTTTCTCCTCATGGTCCCAGACGCATGAATGCTAACACAGTAAAGCCGGCGACTATGACTACTACAACGGAATCCAGGAAGGTGTTTCGACTAAGCGCAACGCCATCTACGTCGCTGTGCTTCGGGCTTGTGCCAAGATGGCTGCCTCAGAAGCCATCGCTGACACATACACCGCTACTTCACTCCTCTCGATTGCCGATGTGACTGCCAAAGCAGTTCTGGAGAAGTGCTACAACCCTAAGAACGGCTACTTCAACATCACCGATTCTCGCACCACGGGCTTCCAACAAGAGACTCACGCTTGGTTGCTTCTCGCCGACATTGTTCCCTTTGAACTCAAGACCCAAATCTTGGCCCATTTCTCGTCTCTTTGCACCGCGTCGCACAACTCTGCTCCCTTGTCATTTTCCCCAGACACGACCAACCCGACCCCTCCACCGGTCATCTCACCCACCATGTCGGCGATCCACATCGACTCGGCCGTTTACGCAAAGGAGAAACACTCTATCGTGGAGAATCATCTACGACGCGTGTGGGAGCCGATGATGGATAAGTCAAACGAGCACTTCACCGGCACGACGTGGGAGTTCATGACGGCGGAAGGCAAGCCATTCAAAGGCGACTTTTGTTCCTACGCACAACTCTTTAGCTGCGGTCCCACGTGGCTGTTGAGCGCACATGTTCTCGGCGTAGAGCCTCTAGCACCGGGATTCAGCAAGTACAGAGTGTGGCCGAAGTTGAGGCTCAGTGGCATCACCTGGGCGAGGGGCCGAGTTCCGACCCCGCGAGGGTCCATCTTAGTCGCCTGGGAAGAGACGAGTGTCGGCTGGAGGCTGAGCATCCAGGCGCCTAGAGGCCTGGATGGGGTTGTTGTAGTGCCAGACGAGATCTGGAGTCGCAAGACGGGGATGGTTGTGGGAGATGGTAGTAGTACACAGGGGAGCAAAGAGCTTGCGGTTGGGGTAGACGGTACTTTAGACGTGACGGTGAACTTCTAGATGTTCGTTGATAGAAGATTGAATAGATTAGATAGACCTGTCATGCTTATTTCACGTGTCAATTACAGACCCATTCCCCGCATGGTAGCGCTTTAGATGGTCGAGAATACCTCTACCAAGACTCAAAACACTACTCAGCCGGACCGCGCAGACCCGACTACGCGCAACAAGGGTAGGGATACCTACTGTGTATGTACTTTACACAGCAATAGCATAGACTGCGAATATATGCTAGCGTAGATCAACGGGTCCATTGTCATGCGTCAACCTTATCTCGATAATCCCGCAGCAGGTGGAGTGGGTAATTTGTTGCCAAGCACAGGACTCCGAGGAGAACGGATGATGACATGTCAACCCGGAGTAAAGAGGGCAGAATGGATCAAGGGCGGTCGGACTGCCAAGCTGTTTCTTCCAAACTCCAGGTCGGGCTTCCCCAGGGAGACTTATAATGGGAGTTACCGGTGCATATTTGCCAACGACGTTCTAAGTACAGTCCAACCTTCAGCCCACGTCAAGTATCAGCGACTTAACCAGGACCGTAGCCCTTCTGGATTGCCCCGACCGTCCGATCAGGTCTTGCCAGGAGTGCCATGTCAGCAATGCGGCACGCGTATTACAATGCTACGTACGCCCAGACTGCTGGGAACTGCATCAAAAGATCCGCTCAACTTCCCTCCCCACTCCACCAAGTTGTCCCACTAGCAATCGATGTAACCTTATTTTATCATCTGCTAATAGCCTTGGAAGGCGACGCCGGATTGTGGCGGTGGCACATCGGCGACGACCATGTGGCAAGGTGGGAAGGCAACGGGAGCTGAATGTAGTCATTCAGAGAAGTATAATAGCGAGACACTCAAATTTATGGACTAAATAGCACAGGTTGAGGTGGATATTTGTCACAGATGTCTACATAAGCGTCCGTAAGATTTAATGAGTGTTCTCAAGCTGGCTACAGGGTAAGTTAAGACGCAAGCCGACGATGTTCCTGCGCGTGACAAACTATCCAGTTTGTGTGTCTCCGGAGCTCATATAATTGACTCAAAAAGATCTAATAAAAGACTGGCGCATTTATTCCTTCGTGGGGGTTCCATCAATCAACGTGGTATTAACAACAAACTTCAACTGACGGTTCAACGGTTCTGTACTAGACGTTACCCGCCTCCCCTCCCCGTGGGACGATTCAGCATCGTTCGTCATGGCGCCCTGCCTTGGGACGATCTTGGCTCGGACAACCAAGGTGCGCCTCCCTGTCGACCAAGTCGTGACCCTCTTGCAAGGGACCAGATCCTTCGGCCACTGGCAATTCTCTTATTTCAACGAACCAGCGGGTGTCCTGGAGATTGGCACTAGCACTAGTCCGGCCGAGTTGCATTGAAGAGTTTTTGTTTGAGGCTATATCGGAGCTGGACCTGAGTGCGGGTTTAGGCGAACCATTGCTCTTCGTGCCCGCGGCAAAGGGTTGCGAAGGCCGACTCGACCCGATTGTGCGCCGTGGTTGACTGCGTAGTCTATAGTCTACACGACGCGAGTATCACATGGCCGGAGAGGTTGATATGAATAAAGCCAGATGAAGCCAAGCAAACATTGTCTATATGGTGGCAACTCGAGTGCAAAAGTGGACTAATACCATAGAATCCGGATGACTTCGAGAGACAGCAATAACCCTCATCTTCTGGTCTCCATGTCGCCCACAACCCGTCCCACCCTGCCGCCAAGCCAGCTCCCCAAAGCCTGGATTCCCATTAACGCCTTGGCATGGGGGGTCTCGACAGGGATCCCGTGCCGCCACACCTAAAATTCTCGAGCATTGCTGGGGTTAAGCTTAGCTGGACACATCGGTGGATCTTATCTGATCATCAATTGCTGAGGCTAGGTGGCTTTGGGCTTCTCCCCGTGTTTGCCTCAGTCGGAGCTGGAGCTCCTCGTCGTGAACATGTTGCTTGGATGTGCCGCGCGTCGTTGCTGCGTGCTATACTTAAAGGCGATGGCTGGCTCCCGAGATGAACCGTCTGCTCTCCCATCTCTCATAGTCTCCTACTCGGCGTGATAATAGACCTCCCTTCACCATGGCGGCTCCCACGCAAGAAGTCCCACAGCCCGTCTCGGCGACTCGCCTCTCCATCGAGCCCGACATGGAGAAGCACGCGGCCACCGAGATCAACGCCGAGGTGCACGACACCGAGCATGACGACCAGAAGACCGACTCGGACGCCGACTCGGCCACCTTCCAGCCCGGCGTCGAGCGCGTCCGAACCATCACGTCCGTCTGGTCCAAGAAGACCCTATGGCTGATGTTTGCCCTGTAAGGTTGTCCTCCGCGCTCCCCCGAGCTATGCGGACCCCTGTTCTCAGGTTGTACCTGGTTTCCTTCGTCGATACCCTCTTGGTCTCGGTGCAGGGTTCGCTTAACCCGTACATCACGTCCTCGTTCCAGAAGCACGGCCTGTTGGCCAGCGTGAGCGTCGTCGCCACTATTGTTAGCGGCTGCTCGAAGCTCACGCTCGCCAAGATCATCGACATCTGGGGCCGCATCGAGGGATTCCTGTGCATGCTTCTCCTCGTCGTCATCTCACTGATCATGAAGGCCACTTGCAAGAACATGGAGACCTATGTCGGAGCCCACACCCTGTACTGGGTTGGTCACATTGGAATGCTGCTTATCCAGCGCAAGGCAGTCAATCAAGCATTATTTTATGGAGTTTGACGGTATGTAACACACTCTGTCTTGTATCTCGGGGCTTCGTCTAATTCTTTTAGTCATCGGCATCATCCTCGTCACGGCTGTGTTCAGTTTGATCCTGCTCCCCTTCAGCATCGCCACATACGCCCCCCAACGGCTGGAAGAGCGGATACATCATTGCCATGGAAGTTCTGGGATTCCTGTGCATTCCCGTCTTCCACATCTGGGAGCTCAAATACTCACCCGTCCAGTTCTTGCCATGGAAGTACCTCAAGGAGCCCACCATTATCGGCTCTTGTTTGCTGTATGGAGTCATGTTCATCTCCATCTTGTAAGTACCAAGAACTGGTTTTATGTTACGCGAATAGCTACTAAGCAGTCATAACAGCTGCTGGAACGCATACCTTGGCTCTTATCTGCATGATCCTCGGCACAGCCCTGCTTATCCCCTTCCGCCAGCCCGACACGCACGTTGGTGTCCTCACCCTGGTGCAGGTTCTCAACGGCCTCGGCACTGGAATTCTCGCCGCCTGTGGCCAACTCGCCGTGATGAGCCCCGTCACCCACCAGCAGATTGCCGTCGTCGTCGCTCTCTGGGGCATGTTTGGTTCCATCGGCGCTGCTGTTGGATACGCCATTGCCGGAGCTCTTTGGAACAATATTCTTCCCAAGGAGCTATATAGTAGACTGCCAGAGGAGAGCAAGAACATGACTGCTACCATCTTCGGTGACTTGGCCGTGCAGATCTCCTACCTGGACGGCACGCCTGAGCGGGAGGTTATCGTGGGAGCTTATGCGGTTGTGCAGAAGAAGATGGTCATTGCCGGATGTTGCTTTGTACCTCTCTGCCTTGCCTCTATTTACGTGTGGAGGAACATCAACGTCAAGAAGATGGAGGTGGAGAAGGGTACTCAAACCAAGGGCACTGTGTGGTAGATAGTTCCGCTGGACTTGTGTTGTCGCTATTGTGCATCGAAAACGTCAATAGCCGCCTAGGGAAGCAATGTTTAGCCTTGGAGTAGTGAGAATGCAATAAAACATGTTTTCTTCATCTGTTACATAGCCCATCCGTCCTAAGACTACAAACACGATTTGGGTTAGCCATTCTGAACCAAGTGAGCAATGAATATTTACAGTCTTCAGCTTCTACCGCCTATCAGTAACCAGGGCCTTTAAAGATATTCATTCCAAATTTAAAACCCATATTAAACAGTAGATATGCGATATTCCGAAGATTGACTACAGCATCCCAAATTGTTAGGGAGAGCCCTTGGTTGCGCGCGGCCCTCTATTGTCGGGCTCGAACTAAAGCCCCCTCACATTCCAGCTAATAAATATCAGGCCACTCCTACCAAGTCTACCCGACAACAGGCCATTCTCTGCCAGTGCCAACGCCTGCTGTGGAATGTTTCAGGTCATGTTAAGTGACGTCGAAGGCTTCTGGACACGTCAGAAGCGTGAATCGTCAATGACGTCAGGGAAGCGCCAGCACCTCAGACCCCGCAAAACGGCCAACCCCGCAAAACATCCCATCATCATCATTACATATATCAACGCCTTTGGAAATCTGCTTCTTCCTTTCTGCATCCTTTCCTCAACCCATCAAACAGACCGCCCGCCCTCGCCCATCATGGCCTCTCTCGTCGACAAGTTGACCGCCTCTGGAGGTGCGGAATCCGCAGGTTAGACGCTCCCCTCCGACTCTCTCCGTTCACGACTCTATACCTCCTGACCAGATAAGACCGTCTCGCTCACATTTAGAAAGGCTTCCTCAACGACATCATCGCCCAGCTATGGCCCAACATCAACGTCGCCGGCGGCAACATGATCAAGCAGGTGGTCGAGCCCATGCTGGAGTCGATGCTCCCCGGCCCTCTCTCGACGCTACACTTTGTCAAGCTGGACTTTGGGCCCACCCCGATCCACCTCTCTAACGTCGACGTTCACAAGACTGATGCCCAAGGCATCAAGCTTGACTTGGACTTGGAATGGGACGGCCGGTGTGACTTCGAGCTTGAAGGCAAAATGGTGCCCAAAGTGGTAAACATCTATCATCATCTCCTAACGGCAGTTACTCTCTACATCCAACTAAGTATTGATTTAATAGGGAATCGAGCACGTGAAATTGAAGGGAAGACTGTCAGTCTTGCTCTGTCCCCTGACAAACATCATCCCCTTGGTATGAGGTCCAGCCCGGTCAACAACGTGCTGCGCTCAGACACTAATACCAAATGTCACCAGATTGGAGCAGCCCAGATCGCATTCATCAACCCGCCGACTCTTGAACTCGACTTCACTGACGCCGCCAACCTCGCCGACTTTTCCCTAATAGACAAGGCCGTTCGCAAGGTCATCCTCAACATCATTGCTTCTATGGCGGTCCTGCCCAACCGCTTCCTCGTCAAGCTCGACGCTTCCAACGACTACTTCAAGACCTTTCAACACCACCTCGGTGTCATTCGCCTCACGATTGGCACCGCTACCGGGCTCACTGGCCCGAAGAAGAGCGGGGCCAAGCGACTCCTGGAGAAGCTCGTCAAAGACGTCCCTGACTGCTATTGCGAAGTCAACGTCGGTGCGGAGGGGGAATGGCGCACTTCGACCCAGAAAAACAAGCACGATCCGACGTGGGACGAGACACACGACTTTCTCGTCACAGATCATGATCAATGCATCACTATTGACGTGCAGGACGACGATGTGGGCAACGACGACGACATTGGCATCGCTGCCACGACAGTCAAGCAGATTCTTTTGGCCGGTGGCAGCCAAGAGCTCAGTCTCGTCCACAAAGGCCAGCCCACCGAAAGCAAGCTGACAGTGCATGCGAAGTTCTATAACTTTGTTGATGATGCCAACGGTATTTCGGCCGCCGAGAGCCAAAGCGAGGGACAAATCTGCGGGCTTGCCACTGTGCTCATTGCCAGCGTCGTCGGGCTGACAGGTCAACGCGACGAGCTCAACCCCAGCGTCAAGGTATCATGGGGCGACAAGGAGTTTGTCACGCCTGGAAAGACTTACACCCCGGGGACGGACATTTTCAACCCGGCCTTTGACACCGCGTTTCGGTTCCCCATCACGGCTGACAAGATCTCCAACCCGCCGAGTTTCAAGCTGACGCTCATAAACGGAACGAAGGAGTCGGGAAGCTACGAGGTTCCGTTTGCGAGCGTGGTGGGTGCTCGCGGTATGGACCTGGCCGAGGAATTCGACGTAGGGTCTGGTGCGGTGGTGAGGGCTCGGGTTTCCCTTCGCGGATTGCAGCTGGCGAAACTTTGAAGAGAGGAAGATGTACTCGATCTCTGCGAAATGGCGTGACGGGCAAAATTGATCAGTATGGACCTAGCAAGCAATGGACTACTCTTTGAACATTGATAGGACTGAACTTATAATTATCTCGGTCATCTGCACGGCGAAAGCGTTCCGCAAGCCCATCGGATGCCACAATTCAGCCAGCAGCATCTCCAAGGTGTTCCAGGGCCATGTCAACTTTCTACAGACCAACAAGAAGCATGCTGGTTTGGAGATCAAAGAAAACGGCATTGGATTCTATTTTCACCCAGCAAAGATTGATTCATGAAGCATGATCAAGGGGTCCGAGTCCCGTCGATTCGGCATTGCCAGGGTCTTCGGTCGCAGAGAAGGCTCTGCGGTTGGCAGTGACAAATCGGCTTATTTAGGATTATTAATAAAAAATAATATACTAAATAATATATTAAGATACTTAAGTAAACTAAGTTAACCTTAGAGTATACTATAGAATTCTAATAAGTAGTCTCTAAATTAACCTAGGATTAAGATATACTAATATCTTTCTTCTTTAATAGACTTAAGAAAATAGTTTAAGATAAACTCTTTAAGGATAATAGACTATTAACCTTAGTTAAGTATATTAATAGGGTAGTTTAATTAATAATTAATAGTTTATATAATAAAAAATAAAGAACTTAATCTATAGATAGAACTATAGAACTAAACCTTATTTTAATACTAATATTAATATAAGAGTTAGAGTAGTGTTCCTAATGTTTAATAGACTAGTCTAGCTATTAGGCTAAAAATATTAATTAATCTAAGTAAGCTACGTTACTTAGACTATACTATATAATAGATTATAAGGGGTTAGAACCTCGCGGCAACCTATAGCGAGCCCGCGATAGACCTATAGCTAGCCTCCTTATAATTATCCCCCCTCCTAATCAGCGCGTCCCAAGCTATCTATTACTAACTATGCGAGTAACTAGTACTACTATAGCCTAGCAGCCCGTGCCTATATAGTAATTAGAAGGCTCGGCCAGCTCCTAGCCAATTAAGATAACTATTATTATTAACCCCTAGGGACCCGGCTACTACTATTAGCGATAGTAAGGTTGCGCCCCTATAAGCTAGTAGCCTATCGTAGTTATAAGGATCTTTTCTATAGTTAGGCCCGCACTAGGATTCGAATGTATAACCTTCCGTATAGCTACTAACCTAATACATACTTAGATAATTATAAGAGTTAGAATAGCATTCCTAACCTTTAATAGACTAGTCTAGCTATTAGTATGATAGTCAGGTCTAACCTAAGGGCGTATAGGGTAGGTCCAGGCATAAGGTATATAATCGAGTGGATTAGGACGTTATAGTAAGCAATATAGGTTATAGTCTAGTAATAGTAGAATAGTAGATTCAATATAACTAAGTATGTTAATAGCTAAAGAGCTTAAGGCCCTTGTCTAATGTACTAAATGAGTATAGTTATATACTTAGGTGTCTACGTAGGGTCGTGAGACGCGTAGGATCGTAACGATCTAGGATCGTGATGATCTAGGATCGTGGGCACGATCCGTGGTGGCGCGCTCCCGGTGTGATAGGAAGGAAAAAGTGGGTATGTTATGGTTCTGCTGGTTGTGACCGCCTAGTCCCAACCCAGGCCGTGATACGATGTCCCCCTCCCGTTAGTTCTTATCCTTAAGACCGTATAAATAGGCCAAGCCCATAACCCGTGTTAGTAAGCTATATCCTTCCCTATCCCTCCCTATCTATACTACTAACGAAATATCGAGTCGCGTAGAGAAACGATACTCTCGTAAAACTATCGAAAAACTATCTCTTATGGCGAATATTGAGTTCGATGGTTCCCCTGCCGATATGCTATGTATATATTATTTTCGTAATAAGAAGTTATGCATAATGTCTGATAAGTCTGCTCGTTATAGTAAGTGTATTCATCAGGGATAAAGTTATAATAGGATATGTATAGCTTCTTCTTATAAGGATCCTTTCTTATTTTCTTTAGGCTAGGTATTAATATTTTTCGTAGTGAATTAGCTACTTTCCTAAGAAAAGAAACTTAAGAGTAATAAGGAAAACGCTAGTAACGCTCTTCTAGAGGTTTATGCTCGAATAGCGAAGTTATAAGCTAAAATAGCTAAGGCTATAGGGAGGTTATTATAGATTTAGAAAATTTAAGTAAAGGTATCTACTAAGCGTAGTAAGGCTATGCATTATAGTTTATAAGGGCTTAAAGAGGAGGATAATTTGCTAAGGGTGCTTAATATATATAAGGAGTAGGTAGTCTAGGATATTTAGTCTATAAGCATTCCTAATAAGATTAACTAGTCTACCCTAGGTTTAGGTAATAACTTAGTTAATATAAGCTCTTTAATTAATCCTTTAATTCTTACTTCTAGTATTAGTGAAAGTTCTTTAGGAGGTATTATATATAGGTAAGGTTTTAGGCTAGTTCCTACTAATTATTGCTTTTAGGGTAGTCTTTCTACTTAATAAGGTACTTAGTTTATTTATTTATAACTCTTTTACTAAGAATTACTTCTACTATATACTCTTTTAGTCCTTTAACCTTAGTTTTATATTTATTATTAGTCTTAGTATAAACTATATCTTTTACTATCTTAAGGAGTAAGATATAGAAGACTAGGTAAAGTCTGACTTTTAGTAGTAAGTCTAACTAGTAATTATTTTCTAAGATTTTTTTAATGATTTTATAAGGTCTAATAAACTTATAATCTAGTTTTTTATTTTATTGTTTTATTTTAATATTTTTTATTATAAGATAGATTATATCTCCCTCTTAGAAGGATAGTCCCTTTATCCTTTTTAGGTTATAGTATTTTTTTATCTAGTTTCTAATAAATTTAAGTTTGGTTTTTATTTCTTTATATAGGTTTCTTAATTTTTCTAATATAAGGATAGCTTTAGGGATAACTAATCTATCTTAGCTTAGTCTATAGGCATTAGGTATAAAACTAAAGTTAGTATATACTAGTATAAGCTTTATACTTTCGTGAATAGAGGTATTATAGCTTAGTTATACGGTTAGGAGCTTCTTAACCTAATTATTCTATTTATAATTAATATAGTATTAAAGGTACTACTTTAGCACTTGGTTTATCCATTCTATCTAGCTATTAGTCTATAGTTAGAAAGCTATAGAGAGTTGGTAGTTTAATCCTAAATGATCTATTAGTAATTACTAAAATTTTAAAGTAAATAGGGATCCTTAATCGGAGAGAATTTCTATAGAAAGTCTATGAATACTAATAATATTTCGTAAGAAGATATAGGCGAACTATTCTATATCTATCGATTCCTAGTATAATATAAAATAGGAAAATTTCGTAAATCTATCTATAATAATAAGAATGCTATTATAAAAGGTTCTAATCGCGGGGTCCTCTAATAGGGGTAGTTTCATAATAAAATCTATAGTGATAGAGTCCTATGGTTGCTTAGCGACTAGTAGGGGCTATAGTTCTCTATATAGTCTATAGTATTAAGCCCTAGTTTTTACGTAGAGGTCGTACTAATTTATAACTTCTTTAATAATGTTTTTTATACTAGGAAATTAGTATATTATTCTAACTTATTCTAGGGTTTTATTAACTCCCTAATGTCTATATATTAGTAATTTATGTATTTCTTATATAAGTTAGTATTATAATTCCCTAGGAACTTATAGTTTATTTATTTTTTTATCTAGGGGTAGCCTATTATTATACTATTATATCTTATTATATAGTTTATTAGTGCTTATAATAATATAGGTACTTCTTAAGGTTTGCTTTTTTTATTTAGTAGTAATTATAGCGCTAGTAACTCAATCCTAGTTATAGTCCCTTTCTAAGCATTCTAGGTAATTATTAATTATATACTAGAGTGCTTTCTAGAGTCTATATATATTATATATTTTAGTAATAAGCTAGTATAGTATATTAGTACTTCTATTATAGGGTCCTACTTTATGTAGTTCTTATACTATTTAATACTAGTAATAGTAGGGGATAATAATATATCTATCCTAATACCTAATTTCTCTAGTATATCTATAAGCCTAATTTATAAAGTCCTATATAAGGCTATCTCCCTAGATTAGGGCTAGGTATTTAGGTCGGGGTTATATCTTTTATATAGCTATAATATACTTCTACTTAAGGTGTCCTTTAGTATTAAAGCTAAGGATTTGTTTGTTTATCTTAGTTTTGCTAGTATTAAAGTCGCTTTATTAACTAATAGTATTAGCTTATTTATTTTCTAATCCTTTCCTATAGATAATTATATAGTTAAATTCTAAGAGGTATTTAGCATATTATAGTTATTATCCGCTAAGTTCTTATATAGTTATAAAGTATAAGATATTCTTATAGTCTATATAGACTTTAATCTTATATTTACTTCCTAGGAGGTAGTATTAAAATTCCTTAAATAAGTTAATAATTGCGAGGAATTCTTTATTATAGATAGAGTAATTGAGTTTAGTACTATACATTTTATAAGAGAAGAAAGCAATAGGGTATAATAGTCTATTATTATCCCTTTATCTAATCTAAGCGCCTTATATAAAGTCTAATATATCTATCTTAAGCTTGATTTCTTATTTAAGGTTAAAGGTTACTAATACTAGCTTACTTAGGATGAGTTTTTTAATATTATTAAATGCTTTTATTATAGTAGTATCTATCTAGAATTCTACTTCCTTTTTAGTAAGTATAGTAAGTAGTATAGCGTAATTACTAAAGTTTTTAATAAATCTTTAGTAGTAATTAGCGAACCTAAGGAAGGCTTATACTTCCTTAATATTTTCTAGTTTTTTCTACTTACTAATTATAGCGATTTTCTTTAGATCTATCCTAATCTTATTATATAAGATAATATATCCAAGGAACTCTACTTCTAAGGTATAGAAGTTACTTTTTTCTAGTTTAATTAGTAGGTTTATGTCTTAAAGTGCTTATAATACCTTATAGATATATTCTATATATTCTTCTTCTAAGTTAGAGAAGATTAAGATATTATCTAGATAGCATATAATAAATATATCTAGATACTTATATAGTATATTATTAATTATTCTTTAAAATGTAGCTAGTGCGTTTATAAGTCTAAAGGGTATAATAAGATATTTATAAAGTCCGAACTTAGTTTAAAAAGCGGTTTTCTATTTATATTCTTTCTTAATATAGATAAGATTATACGCTCCCTTTAGATCTAGTACTATAAATACCTTCTTATTATAGAGTTAGTCCTTAAGCTCTATAATAAGGGGTAATAAGGTTTAATCTTTAAGTATTATATTATTTAATTATTTATAATCTATAATAAGTTAGAGCTTACTATTCTTTTTAGGAATAAATATAACTAAATATCTAGCTAATAACTTAGAAATCCTAATATATCCT
>JAZAVJ010000241.1:0-72279 GCA_037954315.1 Neonectria punicea | reverse complement strand
GCTTAGTAAGTAATTATTAAAAATATTCTAGAGTTAAATTACTAGTATTAATATAGCTTTAGTTATAATAATAAGTAAAAAGGTCTTTATATTTAATAATAGATTATTAAATAATTACTAGAGCTATTACTATTATAGGAAGTAGCTTAATAAGGTTAGCCTTTTTATAGCTCTTCCTTTAGATAGTAATCTCTAAGTCTATTCTAGCTAGTTATAAAGGGGTTAGTTCTCTTATAGGTCTTTCTTCCTTAATAAGATAATCTACTAAGTCTTAGCTTAGTATACTCTAGTATATAAGATTATAATCCTCCTTAATATAATTATTTAAAATATGCTTATTCTATACTATTAATAATCTTATAGTATTTAGTAAGCATTCTATATAGGTAGCTACTAATTATATAGCTCTCTTTATCTTATATTATATACTAATAACCTAAGTAGGGTATAGAAGTGGAAGAATTATAAGGGTTTATATAACTAGGGTATAATATAAGGTAATAAAAAGTAATATTTAATATCTTATAAAGCTTTTACTTAGTAAGCTTTCTAAACGCTTACTAAGTTAAGGCTTAAAAGGGATAAGAAGCTTTACTATTTAAGTAAGTCCTATTTAGGGCTAGGGTTAGGACTCTATACATAGCTAAGCTATTATATTAAACTAGCCTAGAAATATAAGATCTTATATCTAGCTAGTTATAAGGACTATATAAAGTTAATAAGGAAGTATAAGGCCTAAAGGGTAAGTAATAGTAATATTATTATAGATAGTAGCTTATAAAAGTCTTTAGTAAAGCTAGTAATATTAGCTATATATATTAAATTAGCAGTCTTATATTAGGTATATAAGTATATAGTAAGCCTAGCTATTACTTACTATCTTTTTATATATATTTCCTATAGTAAATACTAAAATTAGATATTATTAAATATATATAAGTTATCTTAGTATACCTTTTAGTAAATTACCCTATACCTTACTATATAGCTCTTTTTTAGTAGCTCTATAGCTTTATATATACTATATATATTATAAGGTATATACCTATATAAGTATAAGTATTTCTCTCTAGCTTTATATTATAATTAGTATATAAATTATATATAAAAAAAGTAAGAAAATAGAAAGAAGGTATATCTTAATCTTAAAGCTATACTAGTACTAGCTATAAACCTATCTCCTATATATAGTTACCCTATTAATAACTTCTCTTCTTATTATAACCTTTATAATAACCTTATTCTTATAATCTACTTATCTTTTCTATATATATTAGTGCTTCTTATTCCTCCTTTAAGCTTAAGGAATTCTAAATAATTAGATTTATAGTATTCCTATATAGCTAAATAATAATCTAAAGGTAAGTATTTATACTCTATTTCTTCTTATTACTTATATAGTCTTTAACTATAGTCTTTAGGTTCTATAAACCTAGTACCTTAACCTTATAGCTTTAAATAGTCTTTACTAAGAATAGTTCCTTAATATTTTCTAATATTATATTACTAATAATAGGCTTCTATTTCTTTAAAGAGAATAATAAGCTAGTATTTATAAAGATTATACTAATAAAGTATTCTTACTTTCTTAACTATAAGAATCTTATTACTATTAATATAAGTATATATAATCTAAAGTTATTTATATTAGTAATCTTAACCTTATTATTATCCTTATTACTTCTTTAAGCTAGTATTCCTTTTACTATACTATTATACTCTTTATTATTATTAGTATTACCTACTTCTATAAGGTTATTAACTAAGAAGTCTCTACTTATTTAAGCTTTAAAGCTAGCATTATTACTAGCTTTAATAATTATCCTACTTACTAAAAGGTTATTAAAGAAGATATTTATATACATATTAAATATAACCCTCTCTCTAATTAGTAGCCTATTATTAAGGCAATATTTTATAACCTTAGAGTATTTCTCTTTAAATATAGTCTTATTCTTATTACTTATTAATAACTTCCTAGTATCTTTATTATAATCTATACTAAAAGTGCCTTCTATTTCTCAAAATACTCTCTAGAAACTTCGAAGCTAATAATGCTTAGCTTTGAAAGTCCTCTATGCCTAACTATTACTAGGAAATTGCTACTAGAAGGGTAGAAGGAACTCCTTAAAGACTAGCTTTAGAAGTGAGTTCTTCTTACTACAAAGCTTGCCCTTATTCCTTGCTTCCTGCAGGTTGGCTAATAGAAATAGGGTCTGATCCTTACTCTATCGCTAGCCGCGACCGTTGCTACTGCCGCTGCCCTGAGTGTTGTGGGCTATCGCTGCCGGGCCCCCTGGGCTCTGGTCCCTCGCTGGTATATTGGATAGGCGTCTAGGCATGGTGACGGTCGGTACCTCGGGCTGGGCTGTTTTTGCGCTTTATTGGGGGTCACTTTGTCGTCAATACAGCCTCGCTGTCGACTTTTCCAAGGGACAAGGCTACGGCGGGGACCGAAGGCGGTGAGACCGTCGATCGGAAAGGGAATAGAGCAGGTGAGTTGGTGTGGGACGGTACATGATACGTATCCCCGCTAATTTTGTGCAGCAGATGTATCAGTTCGGCCCAAAATTATCTCACATTGGCGTTACCGATCAGGACCTAAGCCTCATACAGCCAAGCACTTAGGTCAACACGCACTCGGCCACGGGAACCGGAACCGACTTGTTCAAATCCCTAGTCGATCATCAACGACAAGACAATATCCAGAATGCTGGCAGATGTTAGCTATGTGAGACGCAATGCCATAAAACGAAAGCACCAAGCTACATGCGGCCTAGCTACCTCAAGCTCTACGTCGTACTCAGCTGCGAAAGACAACAATCTAAACACCGTCGTCTATCCACCTCGTACAAAAGACAACCGCGCTCAATCGACACCTACCTACACGGCTGGGTTGCAACAACACCTCATTTCGACCATGAACCCAAGTTTCAACTAAAAAGCTAAGTATTTATTGCATCAGTTGCGTCATCGCTGCCAATCCTATAACACAGACTGGCCCTCTCAGGGGAGTCTAATATCAGGTAGACTACCTTAGGACTCGCAATACAACGTGAGCCGCGAATATGTTAGTCATTGAAACATCCACCCCATTACGAATACTGCACCCGGGTTTCAAATACGATCTACTAGGAACCTTGCACTCCATCACTGACCCCGGTACCAGCACCTTGTCCCTGCTCCCGCCCCACGGACAGAGCCGTCGACCAAGTTCTCAGTTAGATTTATCCGTAAATCCCAATTAATGTCGTCTATCTATAGATATCTCCGGCTTCTCCGTAAACCAAACGAGGTTGCGCTCAGGTATTGCGTAGCTGACCGGCTTCTCACGGTATCACATTCACAAGAAGAGGAATACGATTGATAGTGAATGAATGGGTATCATGAACTACCTTTTGTTAAGATGAGCTGCGTGAATCATGACCTGTCCAAGTGTATCGCCCAACCCCGTGAGGAATCAAGTCTCCGTCCCATGTGCTCCTAATCTTCCTTTTTAATCGTTGCCAGTCGCTCCATCGCGTACTTCCAAAGTCGTCCATCATTCCCACCGCAAAAGCGAGAGCACACAGCTCTCTATCCCCTTTCTCTCCTAGTGTATAGTTTCAAATTCCCACCTCCATGTCGTATTCCTTCCCGTGTTGAACGGTCGCTTCCGACCTGGTCTCTTAAGGCTTCGGTATGTGGATAGTCTTGCTGGTCATGAGGCAGCCGTGGATGACAAAGAGGACCACGACGGGGTGGAACTCGAGGGCGGTTCCCTGGAGCCAAACGCCCAGGGGTAGGTCTTCGAGGATCCAGCGCTGAGAGACCCAGTAGGCCATGATGGCGTCCATACCCAGCGAGGTGGGGATAGGCGTGCCCTCAAAATACTGGCTCTTGCCTGTGGCATCCTTGGGTAGAAGGGCGACGGTAACGTTGAAGCGGGCAAGGCGAGTGAGGCCGCACAGGACGAAGAAGGTGAGGGCAAGGGTGTCGGTGATGGAGCGGAAACCAATGGTGAATGCCACCATGGCGGGGGCGACACCGAAAGAGATCTACGTCATCGACTCAAGTTAGCAACTGGATATAGCAAATCGGCTCTCGCTCTCCAACAGGACAATCGTACCAAATCAGCGAGGGAGTCCAATTCCTGGCCCATGAGGCCGCTCTTCTTCCTCCATCGCGCTACCTTGCCATCGAGGAAATCGAAAAACAACCCGAATGGCAGGAACGCCAGCGCGAGGTACACTTTATCAAACGACTCGGGATCGCCAAGGCAGTATCGTAGCGACGTGAAGATGGACATGACACCGCAGAAGCCTAGCCAGTAAAGATACATCATTAGTTCTCTAGACCCGATCAATTCCAGCCGGGGCTGTCAAAAGAAGACATACCATTCATGAGGGTGATGACATCCGCGAGGTGCAGGGCCTGGATGAGGGAAAAATGCCCAACATCCGACGACAAAAGAGTCCTTTGCTTGTCCATGGCTATAGATCCAATGTGTCAGCCACCGAAAGAATCACAGGCGCATGCAGCGTCCTTCAGCGGGCGCGAGCCGCGGGTAGCGAGCCGCGGGTATGTCTCTCTCCCGCGACTTACCTGGGCTGGAGGACGAGTCGTCTTTGGGTAGGTTTCCGTTCGAGCTCGATCCCATGGTGCTGCTTCGTCTAGACATTCTTTGTCCAGGCGCGTAGGTAGATGAGGGAGGAAAGAAAGGAAAGGAGAGCGGAGGAAGAGACAAGTCCTCTAGAGGGATAGCTCAACAATTTAGAGTAGCGAGGAGGTGCGGTGCTTGGTGCCAAGGCGAGCTCTGTCGAGAATGCGGCGGTGTCGACGACGTCAGCGACTGTGGTAGAGACAGATGCTTGCTTGTGCGGTAGGGGGGAATGCGCGAACGAATTCGCCAGAGCAGACACGGAGAAACCCAACAAAACAAGGCGGAGCGGGATGCAGGAGCAGGGCAGGTCGCACTTGCGGTTGGCGGTTGGTTTCGAAAACGGGGACGTGCAACAAGCAACTCTTGCCTTCCTTCGGAGCACATGCCGTCATCGTGTGCGCGCGCTACGCCGGGACCTGCTTAGCGCTGGGCGGTCTTTTCACGTGATGGCTGCACATTTGACGTTGAAACTCTGCAAACGGGGCATGTGGCTGAGGGGGGCTGGCGCGTGTGGCCCATCCGCGTGGTTACGAGCTCTATCACGGGATTGGCCGACATGACTGTTTTCGACGAACTACCGGGCATCTGGCTGTCGGCGAAAGAGGATGCCGAATACGAGAGCAAGCTTTGCGGTTCCTAGAATGAGATAGTCTCATTTATCACCGCTTACCGCTGGCCGGCTGTCAGTAGCGACATTCACATGCTTCGTATTAGTAGAGCTAGATCTGTTGAGGCACTAACACAACATGAAGATGAACATCCAAATTTGCACAGCTCGGGGTCAAAGATCAGGCCCTTACACATCGACTCGGCGGTTCGGATTCAATATATGCATATCACCGTCTCCCTGGCACGTATCTGCCTATGTACGTCCCTTGCCTAGTCTGTCCTGCCTTGCCCTCGCTATTGCGTTGCGTGATAATCGACCACCCAAGTTGACTGCCCAAACTCCACAACCAGGCTGATGTCCAGAGAGTCCTGGTAGAAACAAAGTATTACCGTCCAGAGGAAAACCCAAAAACAGAAGATGAAAACCTCCCTTCCTCCGAACCAATGCTGAATGGATGCTCTCGAAGATGCACGCGACATGATTACCGCCGCTCCAGGCCTAGAAAGACGAAACGATTGCCGGCAGGTAGGTTGGGCCAGTGCCATCTCCTCGGGGCGGCAGCCACCTCATGCGTGTTTGCTGTGTTAACGCCCAATTATTTATCCACTAGGGATTCCTGGTGTCCAAGTCTATGTGCTGCTGTAGTGTATTTTACGAACGGGTTGTTCATCGCGAAATGAGAACCGAAAAGCCATCGAGCCAAGGGCCACACGAGCCCGACACACCACAGATGGTGTATCCTCGAGGGGGTATCAAAGTGTGTCTAGGTCATCATCAGTTCAAGCCCACACCAGCCAAGGACAACAAACTTACGCTTCTCCTCCATGTGCATTCCCAAACATGGGCGACTTGCGACCCAAGCTAGTCAAGATTTGCACTCCATCGATCCAGAAACCAGACCTCACAAGAAAACCACTAATATACTCGCCACGGCGGACATCTAAAACCAAGGCTGTTAGTCATCGAGAACTCGCTCCATGCGTGGGGGAATACTCACCAAATTCAAAGACGTCGCTGCCGCCACCTCGTTTTCCAAACAGTTGTACCGATTCATCATCATACGCAAACTCCAATCCATCCACGGCCGATCCATGATATACTGTAACCCGTGACAGGACCCGACCCGGCTTTTCGGCGCCAGAGAAGACGGCCTCGACTGCAGCGCTGTCCTCCATCTTGGAGCTACCCAGCTTTTTGCATCGGTATGCCACTTTGCCATTCGACAACTTCACAGAGGATTGCTTCGAAGCAAACATCTTGAAGTCGTCAATGTCTAGTGATCCTCCCCCGTATGATTTGACGGATATATTGATAATACCCTTCTTCTTGTTGTCAGGGAGCCTAGAACGCAGATCCTGCTCATTGAGCGTGATTTGTCGAGGTGGCGGACCCTGATCAGATTGGTATTCTATCCATGAGTGACAAACGTCATCGCCTTCGGCGAAGATTTCCACAAACGAGAGGCCCGTGGCTGCCATGATCAGAACGTTGCCCCCTTCGACGGGGAAACCTTGGACGCTGGTGTCAGGGTTCACCGGAGGGTCATTCGGGAGGCGGAATGCTGGGTGAGCCCGGAAACGCAGGCAATCCAGTCGGTGCCAACCACACTCATCTCCTTGCAGAGCCAAGCCACCCTTGGACTTTGTTCGCGTAGAGTATGCCTCGCGCGCAACGAAAGTCCGGTTGAGGACTACGTAATCCCGTAGCATGATTCCACTCTCCTGATGAGGGCATCCAAACAGATGGCCTGTCTCGTGCAAATGTGCTCCAATGCCAATGTTGGCGGCTTCCCACGAGCTGCCGGCTTCGTTACAGTCGTTGGCAACGTGGTTGGTGTCCGTCGGGGTGCAGTCTGTGAACGCCGGAACGACTTCCTCAAAGCTCGCTGGGTAGCTCTGGAGGCAGTGGGACCCAAAAACGGCCAGCTGCAAGTTGTTGTCGCCACCACCGAGCGCGGCGTGGCCTGTCACAGTCTTCGCGGCCTTGTCCCAATGAGCATCTAGGAGCAGGAGCGAGACATAGAGCTTCTGGCCAGGCAACGGGTTGAAGTAATTCTTGACCGCGGCAGCGGCAATTCCAAAGAGGGCGTCCCTCTCGGTAGCCTTTTCGTTCTGTTGCGCCTTGTTCAGATCTCGCAGCTCGGCGACGGTTTTGTCGCAACGAATGATGTGTATTCTTGCTTCGGATCGCATGGTGCCATTTTCCTGATCGCGATAGTTGGCAGACCCCGTTGTCCACTCTTCTTCGAACCGGAACGCCCGTCGTCCAAGCTTGTTCCGCCACATCTGCTCTGATGTAAAAGCCTGCCACAGATAAGCTGCCATTCGGAACTTCCTTACTGCCGTCTCCAGTCCATTGCCTTCTCTCTCAGCCCGCGCTGGCGGAGAATCGAATGTCTCAAGTGAGTCCTTGGCGAGCAAAATGGCTAGTTGTAGTGGTGGGGCATTGATGGTCGGGAGCATGTGAACAGTGACGTAGGACGCGTGAATGGGGTTCGAGCTGCCGCTGTTGGGGAGCTTTGGGCTCGAGAACTCGAAACGGAGCTTATTGGCGCCTGGCTGAAGATAAACGAGGGACTTGAAATGGGAGCTGCAGACGGGCCAACTAATTGGAGGGAAGTTGTCGTCGAGTCTAGAGACGGTCACGGTTCCATCGATGGCTTGCTGGGCAGGGTCGGCAATCGTTCCGTAGATGAGGAGAACCTTTTGGTACACCTAGTGATTGTTAGCACACGCACTTCAACAAATCGACATCAGCAGCGAGGGCATTGTGCCAAGCAGCTTGGCTGCAGCATCTTGTGCTACCAGGGAGTTCCTAGCAACTGGCTAAGGGTTGCCACATTGGAGGCGCTGCGGGACCAATTGGGGCGGCGTGGCGTTGCCGAAGAAGAAAGTCCATGACATACCCATAGGTTCTCCGAAACGTTGGATAACTTGGGAGCATAAGCCGACACGGGGAGATTTTGTCTTCCGTTGACAGATGGTGCACCTAGACCTGACATGCCCGAGACGCTGTTTCGATTGGAGCTCGACGATGAGAGTGGGGGTCGCGACTGGAGATTCTGAGAGCTCTGCCGTTGAGGCGACAATTGCCGAAGGTGTTGCTGGTCCTTCACCTGGAGGTTGAGGGCGGGATCGGACTGGTGGGCAATAGAGGGCGGCGTGACAGAGCCGCTGGATGGCGTTGTTCCCTGGCTGCCAGCGCCATCACTGGAGGTATCGGTGGAGCGTTCGGTACGGAAGCTGGTCCTCGATCGGCGGCGCAGGTCCTTGAAGTTGAGAAAGGACGGAGCCATGGCCGGCCGCAGTTACGAAGTAGTCCTCGGCGAAAGGATGCCTTGCGGCAGGCGTTTTCGCGGGGATGAGCGGTTGATACGGCGTCGTCGATAGCAAGGCGGCTGTATAATTTGAAGGAAATAGAATTGGCGACGGGATGTGATGGATGAGCAAGTGTCTCGTCTTGTCTTGTCTTGTCTTGGTTCGTCTTGAGACTTAGTCCGGGTTGTTGTGTCAATGGTACGCACTTGGCTGGCCTGGACTGCGAACGGGGGTGATAGTGGAGTGAGACCGCGGGGCGTGCGTGGGTTGAAAAAGCGAACGACTTGGGATTCCGAATGAGGAAGGAGAGGAGCTGGCCCGGGGTGGTGGCAGTTGACAGCTGCTACTTATTCAATGAAGAAGTAGCAGAGTTGGGCAAGAGCGAAGAGGCGAAAGGGAAAAAGGGAAAATGAAAAGAGGATGGAAGGGGGAGAGGAAGAACAAGAAAAGAAGGACGAAGGTACAAGAAAACCACTCCCCGCGATGCCCTGGAAGATTGGAGTGGCAGTAGCCTGCTTCCTTGCTGGCTACCCCTGGAGAGATGTGGATGAAGAAGGATGAGAGGGACGGGATACACAGCCAAGTTCCGCCGCGACAACGAAGTTCGGCCGGGCCAACTAGCTGGACGGGCAAGGCTGGGGGGGGGCTTCCTGCTGGGGTGACCAAGGAAGGTACCGGTACTGTACATGCTGCACATGCGGCGCAGAGCAGAACAGAGCAGAACAGAGCAAGAAGATGCGCTACGACAACACAATTGGGGACGACAGAAAGGTGGAGAGCCGACTTAGAGGGTGGAGGCCACTGGGACTCTGGCTCTAAGAAGCTCCTGGGGGTGTGGAGCGCGGGCCGGTACTGCGTAATTACTCCAGCGTCGAACCATGGAACTAGCAGAGCTCATCATCGATCGCGGACTGATACTACAGCAAAAGGGACGGGGTTGCTCTCGATTAGGAGTCTGTAAGGCAGTCCACGCACGTGCGTTACCTACTATCTTACCTAGATTAGCAGGAGTCCATCGATTGCACATGACTCTGTCGGCTCTGCCTTGTGCAACGGAACTCAAGAAGAGGTAAGGCCCCGGGAAGAGCCGCCAAGGGCATTTCCGCACATAGACCAAGTCCCCGTATATTTGGGCTGTGATTCAGCACCCACCAACCTGCTGGAGGTACGAATACTCAACTTTGGTAAAGATAGGTAGTCAAGATGTAGACAATGAGTGGGCAACAGATCTCCAGGTGGATAACAAACAGGCGGGTTGCAGTGGAGAGACGTCGCAGACCGACAATGGACCGCAACCAGCGGCAACGGCTCCCAAGAAAAGACGACGCCCGTCCTCAAAACCAGCAAATGGGCGCCCCGGCTGGACCTCTAGTCGGCGAATTTACGGGCGGGGACCGCGGGATCCTTGGACCTTTGGGGCCTCTTTTGAGTGATGACGTCGCCCCTTAAACAGCGGGCCTGGTGCTTCCTCCAACGAAATTGCGCTCGAGACGCAAGGTTCACTATCCCGTACTCGAATTTGACTAAGGCTCAGGGATTCGGAGGGATAAGTAGCAACAAAGATAGCAAAATCCTGTTCGGCATTTGTGTGACTTGTGGGTAGTACGGCAGGCGGATTGGACTAAACAGCCGCCCGTTGGATCGCCATGAATATGGATAGTGTATCTCGTTTCAGAAGTATGGCTGCTGTTCTATCCAAGACTGAGCATCTGGAGCGCGGGTTCCACTAGGACGTCATTGAGGTCCAACCACTCGCTATGTTTATTAAAGCCCCTTTGTTTCTACAGTAATTAGATAGTGCGTCTCACGAGCGAGCCGCGAGGGGAATTGCGTAGTAAAGACAGCAACACCAAATGCGAGTACAGACAGTCCCACGTCGTACATTGCTGTGGCCCCGATGTTCCAAAAGCTCCGAGGCTGCCCACTTCGCCCCTCCATCTCGACGACGGCGCAGGCCTAGATGCCGGTGGGCTTGCGAGGGCTTGTAACGGACAGACTTGCTAGTGGATGGACATGGCAACCAACAACCAACATGCAGAATTGAGAGTACTAACAGATGATGTGGAAGGGGGTTTTCTGGCGGCATGCCCGCTGCAGGATGAATGAATTGGAGGTGAGACGGATATATGGATAGATGACGATGACCGCGGCTGACGACGACTGCACATGTCGATTACTGCTTCTGCTGAATACGACGGGCGGGACCTTAAAAAGAGTTCACCCCATGCCTCATTCTCGGCACATTATTTGTGTTCCCGTTTCTTTCGTATCTCGGACACATGCAGGTAATTTAGGCAAAGTTACAATCTTTTGTTTGTCTGTCTGTTTTGTTTCGTCGTGAGAAAGAGTATTCGTACTGTAACACGTCGTTGAGAGGCGCTCGCATGCCCCCACTCGCATCCCAGCCAACCCAACCCACTTCCCGTTGATCCCACGAAGGAGGCAAATCAGTGAGCGGGTAATTAACAGGTTCTCGTGCCCCTGTTTGTCATGACGCGCCGGTTGTTCTACACCGTAGCTGTCTGTGTACTGTACCTCTCTCAGTCTCTGCCTGAGGTACCGTACCATTTCTCTATCTAATACCAAGGTCAGTGGATTCTTCTTATCTCCGTCCGGCGACTCCCAATCCTCTCTCCATGCTGCCATCGACACGCCAACGTGGCGAGCGATTGGCACAAGAAGCCAGGGGGGTTGGACGCGCAGTTGGGTGAGGGAGTCGTCATCAGCAACCAACACCCGCTGCAACACCCAATTGCAGGCATGGTTGATTGATGGAGGAACACGAGCTTCCTTGGTCGTGTTCTCGGGCCAAAGTGACATTTTCGTACACACCTGCGGGATAATCCTCGCTTCGCTTGTCACCCACCGTTGACTCCCGAATACTTGCTACGTGGTTCTCGCTCCTTGAGTTTTTGACTTTCTCTTCGCGGAGTAATTGCGCCTAACGATGGCAGGCATGCTGCAATTTAGGTGTCCATTGTTCCCGTCATCCCTCCATCGAGTGCTATTCAATTGCTCTTGAATAACACTTTGTTGTGAATTAACGAAACCTTGGGACAAAGCAAATAATGTCGACAACATGCTTACGAGCAATAATCATCCAGAAAACGATTCGAATCTAGTGGCCGGTTGAGAAAGGAGCTCTGTCCCTCATCTTGATCATGATCGCTTAGCCCTCCCTCGGTGAGCACCGTCTCCAGCCAGAAACGCCTAGGCCTCGTAGACGGCTGCCGTAGCCTCTTTGAGATTGGTCGCCATCACCAAATGCCGGGTTTACTTGATTGATGTCGACAAGGTGACGTCCAAGCTCATAACGGCTCTCATAAGTGTCGCTTGCACCTTTTGGCAACACTGGGCCGAAATCTCAAGCGGGAATGCGGACACCAACAAGGCAGGGTATGAAGCAACGCATAGCTGATGAACACCAGCATGGGCAATGAATTCCAGTGATGAGATAGGAATAGAACACGTATTTCTAGCCTTTGTCTACTGTGGCTGGCTGGGTGAACCGGGGGAGGAAGAGAAGAAGTGACTTTCCAGGGTTGATAACCCTATTGGCGTACCTTGCATCTTGGCCGTGGACGGAGTCAGCACATCGTAAGCCTCAGCAGTGCGGGATCGGGAACGATCATCACGACGACGATGAGCTGAATTGCCGTATTGGGGAAGAGCAGAGGGACGAGAGTGAGAAAGGGGACAGGGGCAGACGAGGAACGATCGATCTTCGGGTCGACGATTGGGTCTGGGGTGGAAGAGGCCGACAGTTCAGCCCACGATCAGCCAGCCAGTCAGTTTCCACTCTAGGTAGTTAGCTGCTTCGTACGGTAGACCACGTCGCCCGTAAGAACTGGAAACGAAAAGAACAAAGAACTGGAACGCCCCCAGGCCGAGCCGAGTACAGTAGGGAGGACTCGGCCGCCGCCGCTGGGCCAACGACGGTCGCCCGCCCTCGGGCACTTTATTAGCCCCTGCTGGCTAGGTCGGTAGCCCTGTTTGCCCTGTAACCCCCCTTGTCTCGTCGTCCTGCAGGATTGATTCCCGTCCGTTGTGAATGGGAGCGCCTCAGGGCCTTTCCCCTCCCCGAAGAAGTGCCCTAAATTAGTCCCATGTGTCGCGTTGCCGGTCCAAAGTGCGTGCATGAGTGGGCGAGGTGGTGTCACTTTCAACTGGTCCAGTAGTGCTTTGCTTGGCTGTGTGCTCACTTTTTAACCTGGGGGGGTCCCCGTTTCCAGAGGAATGCGACCAATTTCGTCTCTCCATCAGCCAGTCAATTTGCCGCCCCAGGGCTGAACGACCCAAGTTCTCTAATAATATACGGCGGGAGGAGAAGAAGAAGCAGAAGAAGAAAAACCCACTCTGTTCACTTTTGCACGCCCGCACGCACAGTCATTCTCCGTTCACTCAACAACCACCCACCCACCCACGACACCCCCTTTCTCGTCAAGCACTCCCTCGCCCTAACCCTCTCTCTCCAGACAAAGAGACAGCCAGATCGGCAAAACCTACCTGCCTACTTCTAGCAAGAGCATTTCTCTCTTCTCTTTGTCTCCTCCTCTTATTATTATTCTTCCCGTGCACCCGGCCAACCAACCGGTCTCACGCTTGCACCGCTCCATCATCCCCCGTAATACCGGCCCGCCGCTTATACACCTTGGCCCGACCCCAGTCCGTCGCCCATTCAACTCTCCTTCCCACTTTAGTCTCAGCGCTCGACCTTGAAAACCTTCTTCACACACCACCTCCGCCTCGCCGTAATCCACTCCGCAACAAGGAAACTGGCCGCCAACAATCCATTGCGCAAGAAACAACAGACAAGAAAGAGAAGGCAACAGGAAATTCTGGAGTTTGTCCAAGAACGAGGCCATGTCGTCGCCGTGGAAGAAGCAGCCCGAGGATGTCGTCGATAGCATCCTCAAGCGTGCAGAAGTGAGCAAGGTACGTTCAGGGATGCTCGACCAACCCCCTCTCAACCACTCAACCTCGCAACTGCGTTCCGTCCCCATTATCACAGTCATCGTCGTCATCATCATCTATCTCGCTTTATGGTCCTCTCAAGGTAGCAACATTGCTAATGCTCTCTTTCTTCCCCCCTCCCTAGATTGCTCGACATCTGCAGAACCGTCTCGCCCTCGCCCAGTTCAAGGCCAAACATGGCTGGGAGGACCTCACCCTCGACACCATCGAACCCAAACTCGAGGAGGAGATACGACGGAAGCGCCTCACCGAGGGTGATGTCCTCTCCGACTCCTCCTCCAGCGCCTCGGATCTCCCATACCCCTCTCGCACGCTGATGAGCTCACCCCTCAAAGCGCCCCTGTTCTCCGATGCCGTCGGCTCCAGCAACGGCAGCACCGGCCATCGCAAGCGTACTTACTTCGCCACCTTTGAAACCATCTCCTCGAGCCCCAGCAAACGGTTTCGAGGTTCTCCAACCGCACACAAGTCACTCAGTCACCCTAGCTGGAAGGATAGCCACCAGCTGGCCAACTCGTCTCCCATGAAACCCCGCCGCCAGCAGCACTTCACCACCTCTGCCGGCCCAGACGTCTCCTTCTTCCAGCAGCGCCTCCTGACCAACGAGCTCACTTCCCCCAACTTCGCCGCACCCTCGGATGACGACGACGATCTTCTACCTGTCCACTCCTTCAACGTGCGGTCATCCCCCCCTCGCACCCCGCCCATGCGCAGTCGGACCCTCGGCAACAAACGGAGCAAGGGCAATGCGGCACCAGGCCCAAATGGCAAGACGGGCGAGGAGGGCGCGGATCTACTCCTCTATCTCGCTGCATCCCCTTCCCCAGCAGTCCGGACGACAAAGACCCTCATGGAGCCTCCCTCGACTCCCCCTCAGAAGAACAGCAAGCTGGATTTGCCATCGTCGATGATGATGACGCCCGGCGGTGGCAATCTCTTCCCCACCACTCCCAGCCAGGCCTTCGACTTTGCTGACTTCGTCAATATCACACCCAGCCCGGCACAAAAACCCTGGAAGACGCCGGTCGCTCTACCTGCGGCCAGAACGCCCCTTAGCGTCGCCCGGCGAAGGCTGAATTATGAGGGGCCACTGGCATAACCTAACGAGTCGGCAAGGACAGAGCCAGCAGGACGACTCTACCATTTTTTTTCCTTGTGTACATGATACCATGACAGCACATATTGCAGCACGCGCACGCGCGCACGCACCAATTTTTTTGTCTCGATTTTCTTGTTTTGGATTGCTACAACCCGTCGGGTGTGTAAAGGCTCTTTGGCTTGCTTCTTGTTTTCAGGGGCGTTGGGATAGACAACTCGGCATCGACGGCCACTTTGAAAGGCCCAAGCGGGGTGGCCAACTTGGCCAGGAGGGTATTTATTTGTTTCATCTCGATGGTACACGCGAGACGATGGTGGGAAGTGTAGAACAGTGGCTAAGGCTACGTGCAGAGTCGGGACGATGGGGCTTCCCCTTTCACAATAGGATTTTCGGGGGGCAATTGGGACACATTGATGGACTACATGAACTGTGTAGAACTATTGTTGTTTAGCAGATGAATCTATTCGTACGCACACACTCACCATTTCTTTTTTCTTTGTGAGACTCGGCGCTTGAAGTGGAGAGTGGAGTAGCTGTGAACGCGTGTGAGGTTGATTTACGCGCCAAGGGGATGATGGGCGCGTCGACCGCGACTTTTCGCGTCACGCTGCATGTCATTTAATGGATTGATAGCCAATGAAACGCTTGCATCGAGATCTTTTCGCGCTGAGCCTCCATATAGGGGATGATGTCATGTGCGCGTCACGCCATTCTTGGTTCTGAGGGAACCATTCCCCGGTGCACACGTTTTACTGTACATGTGATTTATCCAATGAGTACATACCAAGGCGCAGGGGTTTTGTCTCGGGGGCTCTTGAACGTGGTTTATGCCTAGCGCACGTGGGTGCCTCAAACCGGGAGTTAAACAACTCCCATAGTAGGTAGGTAGGTAGCTTCTTGCTGAGGTGATGCCTTAATGAGAACTTGGCCAGTGATTACATAGCCTGGCAAAGCTCGCATGAGGTTAGATACTGTAGTCTCACTGTCGGGGTTAAGAACCATGGACGTGAACTCGAGGCGTATTGAAGTTCAACTATGAGTTGTTGTTTGCTCTTTTTTTGTTTTAAAAAGAACAAGACCTAATTAACAGTCCAATTAACATATACTTACTACCGTCTTAGGTACTTTATCATGCCCCTTTTTTATTTCTTCTCCCTTCTTTTCATCACACATGTGGTTATCATTACGTACCTGAACATCGCCAATTGCGCATTTAGGAAACTTCATAACATCATGAATACATATTCTAAATTGGTCCAGAGTACTCCGAAGAAAGTTGCACCATGTTCTGATCACGGTCCTGATACCAACGTCTGCATGATTTGGCGAGGGTGACTTCGAACCTGTACGACCAGCGTCAGATATGGAGGATGGCACCGCTGTTGACAAAGCACGAGGAGCCAGTCAAACCTGTTGCATTGAATCAGAATTCGGAGACGACAAATACAGGCGAATGCTCACGAACGAACACACCTCCAAGCATATTCACCTCAGGGACTAGCAGTAAATAGGATAGGATAGTACCTGCTATAAGGGAAAATGGCAGTACACGATTTGTTGAGGGTGTAATATTGTAAACCTCCTGATACGATGGTAACTGATTCTTTTCACATGTCGTACCATCCCTCATCGCGTATGTCAGAGTGCATTGGCACTACTAGTGGCATTGTATATGTATGTTAGGATATTATTACAGGCGCGATAAGTACAACGTAGAAGAAAAGAAAAGAGTATATGTATAACGAAAGTAGTGTCAGTTGTCTAGATTCAACGGAACGAATGTCCTTTTTCGATGCAATCACCAAAGTATTGCCACGTCATCTTTTGCCGCATCACCGCCGTCTTGCGGGATATCCATCTAAAGCTCTCACTGTGCTAGAAACGCCATGTCTCAGTTCCTCGTTGGTATTCGCCCCCTTGGCAGCAAAGGAATGGGTCCGTTCATGTTAACTCCCCCGTATTGGTATAACCACTCTCCCCATGCAAGTCCCACAAGTTGTACATGCACCTTACAGACTACATCGCCTGACCGACATCAACCCAGCCGGCACCACCGTTGTCGCTGTCGCTCCTCGAATGCCCAATCGGCAAGTAAGCAACATTGCTATTCCATCTCGAGGATGCTGGGGCCATGGTCCCATATTCCCCTGTCCAACCGGCGCCGCTCGTGTAGCGCGAGGTGAAGCTGTCGCCACGGGTGCGTGTACTATTAGGTCTCGGCATGTCATAGATGGAGCTGGGCACGGTGACACGTGGTAGAGGGCCCCTATCAGCATCCACGGGATGTTGTTGGCGCTCCATTTCGAGGTCGAACGGGTTTGAATGGGTCTTGTTGCGCCGCATTTCAAAGGAGCTGTTAGTTGCGCCTGAATCGCGATAAAAGGAGTCTGCGCTGGGGTTTCTTAGTCTGCCGGTGGCTCGAGGGCTCGGTCCATGGTCCATAGACTGGCCTCTGGCTCTCTGAACCTCCTGGGCATAGCCAGTCGGGCCCATTTGAGCCGTCGCCGGGGCCGTGACTGAGTGAGAATCGGCGAAGGCATTTTCCGGCTGCAATGGCGCAGGGTAATATTGCTTTGTTGAGCCAGCCAATACCGAATTGGCATCTGTGAAGGGGTTCGGGCTGGGTGCTCCGTCGGTCCAGCTGCTGACACTGCGGCCACGGCTCATCCTCTGCTGTTGAGCTTCGCGATCAAGCCGGCTCCCACCCATGCTTGAGAAACGCCCATGGCCTGGATAGTTCGCTCTTTCGGCCATATCCTGAGCTGAAATGTCTTCGGAGCTAGTATCTTGGATCACTCGCGACCACCAGCCCTGAAGTCGACTGCTTCCTCGTGTTCCACGAGCCTGGGGGTCTACCGAGCCGCTGCGGCTGTGAGACGACTCGTCTAGGAATTGCGAGTTCCCACGGTTCATGTTGACTCCAGAACTCGAACTGTTGGCCGGCAGGTGGCTCAGCTTCTCGCCGAATTTCTTTGGATAGAAACTCAAGGCAGCAGCGAGCTTGGTCGATCGAGGAGTAGGTCCCAGTGATTCCGTGTCTATTTCATACTTCTTTTCGCCACGGCCGGCGCCGGGGGGCAGCCCCAGGGGTGTCAAAAGCGTACTGCGGCGCTTCTTGGTCATCCGGCGTCTCAAGAACCACAACAGACATACGATGGCCGAAAGCAGTGCAAACCCTCCAAAGATGCTTCCCACCAGAACCGGCGTCGGTGGCACACTGTTAGAGGCCTCAACAATGCCAAGACCGGTTTCGGAAGGGCTCGAAGCCTGGTCACTCGCAGCCGTCGCATCGAGACCGATCGTTGTCAGACGGCCACCTGGCAGAGTTGCAGTGGTGAAGGTAGACTGGGGATTGGTGATTCCTGAACCGTCGTCATCCGGGGTTGAGTTGTCAGACGACTGGGTGGATTGGGGCACAGAAGCCGCCGTTGTCGATTCCGACTGAGTCTGGATTGTCGACGAGATAACAGACGACACGTCAGAAAGGGTTGAAGATGCGCCACTAGAAGGAGTGATGGCAGTGCTAGCACCGGGGATAGGCTGCAGTACAGCCTTCTCAATCGACTCCGACGAGGACACGGTCTGGGTGGTCTTTCGGGGGCTCTCCTCAGTGGTCTGTAGAAGACTCTGTGAGGCCGTCTGTGATGTTGCCGCTGAGGTAGTCTCCAAGACTGCCTCCGAGGTTGCCTCCGAGGTTGTTTGCGGAACAGACTTTTCGGGGGGGTTGTTCGCTGGAGGTGTCGGTGGAAGTTGCGGGTTCTGGTTCTCGCCTGCTGGCTGGGTAGGTCTCTTTGCGAAAAGGGGTGTGTTTTGGTCCACAGCCGAGGAGGCAGGAAGGGGGATGGAGGTTGATGTCGGGACCGGGGCGGTCGTCGGGATCTGAGTAGAGTTCAGATTCTGGACGGACGTTGAAGCCGAAAGGAAAGAAGTTGACTCGGCCGAAGTTGATTCAGTCGGAGTCGGGTTGGAGGTAGTTGGTTCCAATGCAACCGAGGTGGGCAAGTTTACGGAGGACACGGCCGAAGTGGAATGGACCGGAAAGGACGTCGAGCTCAGTATCGGGGTTTCGATCGAGGAGCTGAACGCACTCTGGGATGGGTCGACTACGGGCTCCTCGACATGAGACTTGATGACGGTTGTGGGCTCCGGGAGAATAGTCGTTGTGTCTACCTCCGGGTGTGCTGTGATGGTTGTCGCGATGAGTTGATATGAGGTGAGAGTCCTCATAACAGTAGCTGTCGAGAAGGCCATGGTAGGCAAAAGACAATCGCTAACATATGCGTTGTTGTCGAGCTGGCACCTTGTCCCAAGGATCTAAGTGAAGATGGTCCCAGCCAGTGAGGTTTTCGATTTTCAGGGAAGGTCGCGATTCCAGCCGCAGAGAGGGAAGAGACGGGCAGTGCCTAGCCAAACAAGAAGAGGCAAGGGCAAGAGAGAACTGGAAAGATAGAGGGAGAAGGAAGAAGAGTTGTTCAACACAATGGAAGAGAGTAAGCTGGAGTCACACTGGGTGTGGCCCTGCCACCTAGACCACGACGATGATCATGAAGATGGGAAAAGATGATCCAGTCACCAGAGAAGAGAATGGTGAAGGGGGAAAAACTACAAGAGGAGAAACAAGAGCCAGAAAGGGAACAGAAAGAGAAAGAGAGACGAATAGGTGCGTACGACTAGGTACGACGGAGCTGGCCACGAGGAGGTAGGGGGGGGACGAGACTCGGACGAGACCAAAGCAGGCCAAGCCGATGGCATTCAACCCAACCGGGGTGGCTATGCTATCCAATGTTTTAAGCCGATGCCAAAAGGAACAGGATTGGTCCGGGATAAGACGAGAGCGTAAAAAAGAAGCTCACGTCGAGACAGGGAGCAGGCGAGCAGTTTGGCAGGGGAGATTCGGGGCATCCGCAAGGGGGTAGCCCCTGTCCTGCGACAGATCTGAAGCATGATGCCGCCGCGGCGGAGGCTTGCACGGGCCCAGGAGCGGACTAGCGGGAGTCGCAGGGCAGGGAGGCTGTGAGCGTTTTCGGGAGTGACGCTGACGAGCCCAGGCTTCTGGGACGTCGTGGATTGCTGAATCTGGCGTTGAATCTGGCCCTGAAGCTGCCCAGGCTGCCCTGCGCCGGGGGCGGGTTTGACGCCCTCTGGGCTTGGCTCCGCGAAGGCGGCCGGGCCCTTGGGAGAGAGGACGGCTCCTGAGCCCATTCATGCTTCACGTAGCGAACGCGTGTCGCCAAGAAACGGAAGGCGAGGCGCGGCGGCGGGGAGGAAACGGTCAAACAGGTGTCTTGGTGGTTGTGTGTTAATTGTGTTTTAGCGGGTGGTCATTCCGAGGGAGGGGATCGATATCTGTGACAAGGGAAGCGGCGGAATCCCGGAGGAGGGGGCGCAGAAACACTAGAAGCACCCGAGCTCGAAAGACAAGTGGCACCAGCGACATCTTGATAGGCTTTTGTGGCTCTTGGGAAAAGAAAAAGGAAAACCATCACAAACACACAATTCCATCTTCATCTTCGTGGTGTTGTTGTGTCGTTCGCAGGTTCCCAAGCGAACGGTCCAGGGACTCGAAGCTAAGCGACCGTTTTCCGGTGTCCATCCGCTGCTCTCAACGCTGCAGAGCCACCTGAGACAGCCCGGGGGGGCACGCCAGTGACAGTCGCCAAGCTAGTAGAGCGGTGGCACCTTCCTCCCAGCTCCCCCGCACGACCTTCGACACTCAATAGGCAGGTATGACGGCCCACTAACGTACTGGACCGTCTCCCTGCCTCAAATTCCTCAAAGCACACAATCTCCTGTCCACACCACCACCACATCTCCAACTACCCTGGGCCTTGGAAATTTAATTAATGTTTGTTTCTTACCCACGTCTTGGGTACAATATCCAGACTGCTTATCTTCCTTACCTACCACGTTGGTTAAACAAAAGCTCGGCTTACTGCCAAGATGCGAAGTTCACCAATAGCGAATGTTCGTACGAATGCTCTTAACCCAAACACCCTTCCGAATGTGATGATAAGCCGGAGCATTCGTCAGTGAACAGTTAGGCATGCTATAAACCAATATTCCGTTACATTCAAATCGACGGGTCATCATCATCCTCTTATTTTTCCTCTTCCATGGCAGTTATTTACCTACTCAGGCATGCATCTCGCTCGGAACTCCAACCACGCATGGCATCGCCCCTCTTAGCCACAACGCAGATGTTTCTCTCGTGGCCCCTCCGCGTTCCCTTTGCGTCCCTCATCATGCATGGACGTGCCATGTGTGTTTATCTGGAACTTTGTCTTACTTTTTCTGTTGCTGTACTCCGTCCAGCCTCAAGTTCATTGCCAGCAACTCTCCACTGCAGCCAATCCGTCTCGTCCATCATGCAAGTGAGGTATCCACCTTGTGTTAGCTCACCACCCATGTCAGTTTGGTCGATACATCACCACACCGGCCTGCGACGAGGACGAGCTTTACCTGACTTCTGCAGGAAGTAATTGGCACAACTGCACGCTGAAAACATTCTCTGGTCAGGTATAGAGAACTGTGCAAACAAACGGATGCTCGGACACATACGTAGTTGTTACTGACTGGCGGAAAACAGGCTCCGAATCCGGAATACGGGAACCCGTGCGAACTGCTACGTAGCAGCAGGTGTTGTCACCAACATCCACTCCAACGCACGTCAATCATCGCAGCCCGTTACCGGAAGCATCAGGTAACAAACAAACCCTACAGGAAATCATCGCCTTCTCCTCCCATTTACCTGTGCGTCAGTTTACGGGTAATGGACCCAGTCGACCCCGTCTCGTCTAACCCGGTTGGCGTCGCAAGCGAGTTTAACCTGAGGGAAGTACGCTAGTGGCCGCACGTATTCGCACTTCGTAGTAATCAATATCCACCTATAGACATGATGCACGGAGTAAGTATTCATCAACTAGCCCAAAGAGAAGAATCCCTTGCCGGACTAGTTAGAGCTGACTGGCAGTCAAACTCATGGCAACAAATCTTCTCGTGGTACACAACCCACGAAAGCTCGCGGATTCGGTTCCTGGCGCTAATCACAATCGAGCCGACTGGCCCTGAAGCGGCCATCAACGGCCCCGCCCGCCACCACTCCCGCCCGCACTCTGAGCGTCCGTTCTCTGCTGGGGGGGCATCGCACTGACCAACTGGATCCTTCAGGCTTCTTCTCATCAACGCGGATCCTGATCTTGTTGGACCGACCCGCGGGACTGCCAGTCTACGGTACGTAGTCGTAGTCGCAGTCGTAGTAGCATGCCCACGCAGCTGTGAACCCCCTCTTTCACACGATCCCCCCTCAAGTTCTCCCTCCCCGCCGCTTTGGTCGTCTTTGGCTCTCTTTTGGCCTCCCTCCTTGACGCATCTCCCCCATCCGTTCGTCGTACATAGTAGCCTTGCCTCTGTTGAGCTCCTGCTTCTCTTCCTTCCCGCTCCCGTGCTTCCGCGTGCCTGAGCTAAGCTCCAATAGCTTCCTACCTTACCCACCACCAACCGACCTCTTTCCCTCCCTCCCACTATTCGTACACAGGCACCTACCTCGGGCTTCCTACCCAAACTGCACTACCTGAGGTATCTCTTACCCACATTCCTCTCGGACGTGCCTGCGGTTTGTTCGCGTGTGCTGTGTCGCACCTTCCTTCCAACGTCCGTCCCACGTTGTTCCTCCCCTTCCCCTTTCCACCTAAACCACGCCACGCCACGCCACCGCCGCCTCTCATCCGTCATGTTTGGGAACTTCACCGCCTTTGGTAAGCATCTACAGCCTCTCTTTTGATTTTCAGCTGCCGCCATCAGGGCTCTTTCTACCGCGCCACGTCCGATTTCATTCAATCGCTTGCCCCGTCTCGAAACACCTCATCTCTCCCAAATACACTGCCCCGTTTTGCTCCCCGACTCCTCGACCCCTCCTCAACCCCTCGGCCCCTCGACCCCTCGAACCCCACAATCCCTTTCTCCCTCTCCCACTCTCATCGAGACCACCATCTAAACTGCCACCAGCAAGCTTGCCCAGCAAAGCCAAGATAGATCCCAAGGACATTCCTCCACCAACTCCCGTCACGCTTCCTCGTTTTCAGCCATTTGCCCATGATGATGATCCCCTTGACGCCACCGCTGCTCTCTCGTCGTTGCTCCAGCATACCGGCCGGTCGCTCGCCGTACTGGGAACTCCCGGTTTCTCTGCCATTGGCCTCAACTTGAACTTGGATGCGAAGCCTGAAGATCTCATCCCCGATACATCCAAAATCCCGGACTTCAAGCAATGGGATAAACTCTCCGCAGACGAGGCTCGCGAGCAGAACCAGTCTACCCGATACCCCTTGAGGAACGGGAACCTCAGCCCGGGATGCGAGGTATACCTTGAACGCAAGAAGGAGCTGGCCCACCAAAACGAAGACGCTTTCCGTACCGTCCAAAGAGTCCAACAGCCGAAGGGGAAGCAACCGGCTCGACTGGGGAACGCGTACGAGTTCTTCCGCTGTCTTGAGGCCTTCACTTCCTTCTGGGACGACCCAACCCAACCACCTCCTCTTCCTCCTTCTCCTGAAGCTTCCCCCGAAGCTACTTCGTCAGATAACGTCGCAGGCTCGAAGGACTCCCCAACTGAGAGCGCCAAGGAATATGAAACCAGCACTGTCATTCGCACCGCCCCAGGTAATGCGATGCCAGCTGAGTACCGCAACAATCTCATGACAGCTTTCATCAAGCTCGTAGCATACGACTTCGGCTGTAGTGTTGCACCAGCGCGCCTCGAGCCTCGTCTCCACCTAAGCTCTCCAGAGGGATCCCGCCAACCCCGCAAGACGTATTGTCCCTCTGGATGCCTGTTCATATTTCAGAGCCCCATGACGCGTGAGGCTGCTCGTGCAGGCACTGTCAACGGACCAGTGGCCGCAGTGAGTGCTCGAGGGACTACAGATTTCACCGTGCCCGATATGGAGACAGCGCAGTCTTTGGACCTGGCCCGGGAAATTGTGGCGGCATTGGTTACGGCTCAGCATCGAGCACGTGAAGGCAAGACTGAGAAGCGCTTTGGTGAAGGCCAGTGGTGGACGACAGAGAAGCGCTGGGGAGGCGGTATAGGCGGCCCCATTGGGCGCGAGGCGGACAAAGATGCTGTCCAGGGGGATAAAGACGCCAAACCCAGCGACGCCGACGGCTTGCCCATGCCCGTTTCCAAGAAGCCACGAAAGAACATGAGCCTGTATGACAACTATAGGATGGTCCGAGCCCCGGCATCGACCTGGGACAAAAAGGCAAACTACGAAGCCATTGGCAAGGTTCAGGGCGCCAGTTACGATGATATCTTCGTGGTGAGCTCGCTGTTCCACCATATCTCGATCCTCCGCGTGAGGGTGCCCAACCGCCTGCTCGAAGTTTTGGGCGGTGCCCCTGACCCAGATCTGACCAAGCGGAGTTGGGGCAAGGTCGAGGCTTGGAGGAGTCCCTGGTACGACTTGTTCCATGCGGATCAACGTGAAGAGGCGATGAGGCTAGTCTGGATGATGATGGCGTACCAGATGAGAAAGGACACCGGAGTAGCGGATGGGGACGTCAAGATGGCTGATGCTTGAGGTATACCTGAGCAGGACGTACAGGGTACTGTTACTGGCTCAGTAGAGCGAACACTTTTCTGGAAACTTATGGCATGTGTTGGTATGCATGTCCTACAATGTTGAGGAGCATGTCGGAGCATGCAGATGGGAGGCTACTCCGTTTGTTGACGAAATCCAAAGTCTAGACAGCATGTACCTAGCGTCAGTTTGCAAATGAATTACGATGATCGATATAATTACCATTCATTGAGTGAGGTTACCATGGTGAGTTGAGGTAGTTGAGATCCTTCAGACAATACAATATCTACAAAACTAGTACTATTACCAAGAGCTCTTGGAAGTGAGTGATCTACGTGTAGGTATGGTGAGAGTTTTACGTCTAAATGCTAGATATGGCGGACCCTGGTTAGTAGGTTGCAATTGCACACAATGGAACGGATTCTCTGCCAAAAGGTATTGACAATTAGCCTTGTAGGAGAGCGGCAGTTCCACGAGGGGGCCAAACAATCATAAGAGAAAGAAGGCTAGGGTAAAGCGAGGACGTGTATCGTGGGCTCAACTAACGGGAATCTGGAGATTTGCAGCGTCGCCAACTGCGGCACTTAGACGATGGAGTGTCCCGACCTGCAGCAAGGCTATGCCAGCCATTTCCGCGGGGACCAGCTGAGCAACTGCAGGTCAAGAAGTTGAGATAGCACGAGACGAGACGAGACGAGACGAGACGAAGCATGCCTGCAGAGATGCCGGTTAGGCCCGAGATGGGGGCAGGGAAGAATCCTAGCTTCCCGCGGTGACCCAGATTCACGGAATGGGTGGGACGGGCGACGTTGGAGCGGTGGGGGACGGAGACAGCTGAAGACCCGGGGAGGACTGGAGATGACGGGCTGAGAAGGACTGGTGTGGGTGCGAGCTACAGAGGTGGTCTATGATGGCTTGCATAGGGCCCGTTTAAGAGTTGACCAACGAGAAGTGAGAAGAAGAGGGTGGGTGATGGCCTCATCATGGAGGACCAGGGGATGAGCGGAAGATGAGTGGACACTTGGTTATCTGTCTGCCAGCCGGGGATGTGCGAGGGGAGGACGAGGAGAGGAAGAGATCAGCTGGCTGTGGGGTTAGGGTACGTGTTGCGCAACAAGGGAATGAGTGAGTGAGTGAGTGGTGGAGATTTGAGCAATTGCAATTTGTACTTCGTAAATGTGATGTAGTGGACATGGTAGTTGAAGCCGTGGGTCGCAGGTCTTAGACCTTTGGGTGTATACTAAGAGTAAGGCGATGACAGAACCAGGGAGTCCATCCCGAGTGCTACGATAGCGGTGTCCGTAAGTCCTGGAGATATCCCGCCTCTCGAAATCTCCCAAAGGGCTTCAGCTTCAGCTGCCACAATCGCCAGGACAAGGGGGCCCGTTCCCCGTCCCAGTACCGTGGATCAGGTAAGGCAAGGCGAGCCACGAGGGACGCTACGCAAACGGCCGGGGAAAGGCAAGCCACACCATTCTTTTACACAACTTCCCAAAGCGGACAGTGGACCATGAAGATGTGGCTGGGGAGTGGGTACCGGACTCGCTCGCGACTCGCTTCTCTTTCCCTTGCCTTGTGGGCGTCGTGAAGGAGGTGCAGACGCCCATCTGATTGGTGTTTCCCCGCTGCTTCAGCTCTCGGCTTGCCCGCCACTCTTTCCCAGAGGGGACGGACGACGTGCATGAGGGCGGTAGTCTATCGGAAAATTCCAGCCATTTCTGAGGGAATGCTTGTTAATCCGCGATTTTCCTTTCTTTTCCTCTCTCTTTTCTCAAACCACCCCCTAGAAACTTTGATGATGATGGTCTCCTTTCAAATGAGGGACGAGGGCGTCGGAGATGGCACCAGAACCCAATAGCATAGGTCAAACGCCATTCATTGGTTGACGTTAACGACGAATCCAAGGATTAACTCTGATTAATGAACGAACGGATGGAGTATATCACGAGTTTTATTACTACTTGATCTTGGTTATTTGCTCGTCTAGCTAGAGACCTACTGCCATGTACAATCACGCTCAGCTAGAGAATGGATAGCCGCCAACGTTGAGACCGTGCCCCGGTACCCTGCCGACTACTAAGCCCACATCGGGATCGCCGTCTCCCAGCGTTCGGGGCGCCGAGTGAACAGAACTAGCCGTGCACGCGGTGGACACAAACGCACCTCAGCCTGGCAGGGGGGGGGGAATCTGGGCGATGGCGCCGGCCGGACGGTTTGCTAGCTGCTGCGCAAGCACGCGAGTCCCGGGAAAGACAGGTCTCGGGGGACTTGCTCGTCTTGGGGATCGGCCGGAGCGGGAGGCTGGAGCGACGCCGTTGCGATCGGGGCTGTGCCGGGGATGGCAGTTGGAAGCTGGTGTCGTCCAAGGCCAGGCCTTTGAGGGTGCGGGCCAGGAGGGCAGGGTTCTCGGAGATAGGATTGAGATGTCAAAGCTGCTACGTAGATCCTTACCGCCGGGAATGAGGCGCGGAGGTGCGATGCCTCTTATTTGGGGTTGGGCATCTAGGGTAGAAACAACACGACCGTCTCCTTTGGGCATCTCGACTGTTCAGAAACGGCATTGCATTGTCATCCGCTTCTGCTGCTTCGGATCCTCCGTATGTTGTACTGCGCAGTCGGTTGATTCGGGAAGAAAAAAAAAAAGTAGGCTATGGTTTCTCTTTGGATGGTTACATCCCATCTTCGGAGGAAACCGAGCGTGGTGTTTGAGTTGGACGTCTATTTGTGCCACCCAACTTCTCAATGACGCAGGGCTCTTTACGTCATCACATCCAATACAGCAATTGCAACGAGAATGCCAACGACTCGCCATTTACAGAATAGGCTAAAGAAGAATGCAGAGAATGACAGGTCTTAGACGAGACCAAGCATGGCCGGCCTCTCTGTCTGGATCATGTTGGATGCACTTCCTTTTGAGGTTTCGGTCTCCCCTTCTGGACGTGGCCGTGCATTGCGTGGAATGCCTTTGAGAGAGAGAAAAGAGATGACATTAGAGACAAGAGAAAACAGTGGTGCAAGACAAGTCTTGGCATTGGAAATTGGAGAGGATATCAGAGACAGGTTTGTTTTCGCGTCACAAGAAGCAAGGAAGTCTCTCGTTGTTGAGCCTCCCGGGCTCATCCCACGCTAGGTGAGCCGTGATTGATTCGGAGTGCAGGAGTTGCTAAGAGGTCCTTGTCTATAGCAGTGTCAGGTGCCGCGGCGTGGTTGCGTGGGAGAAAACGATCTCCGCAGGGGGGCCAGCGAGATGGATGGATGTGCCGTCGATGTTGGAACGTCGGCAGGTTTTTTCTCAATTGGATTACATGGGCCAAGCAGCTAACACGGTGCCTGGATCCGTAGCCAAGAGACATTCGTAGGCCAAGCCGGAATACGGAGGATAGCACTGCCATAGAATACGCAGCCCAAGATGGACATATAACTCGCTGCAGCAAGATGCTATTAATGGAGGTATATTGTTACGTATTGTTGTTGATGCCCGGCCTGGACGTTCTGGGTTGATGATGAAGCCAGCAGTAGAGAGTAGAGAGCTGCATCAGCTACCTAGCAAATGTAGAAGCAAAGACTACGCCTTGTTCACGTTGAATCAACTGCAGCTTTCGGTTTCCCCTTGCGTCGTCTTGGCGTACGCTTCCCCATGTCGATGGAAATGATCTACTAGGGCTGTGCTAATAACTGTCATTGACGCCTCGATGATATGGATTATCTCTCGTCGTCCCCCTGTCTCACGAGCATCACCAGCCTGACCGGGTCACCACCCACACACCTTTTTGGCGTTGTTTGCATTGGCGCTCACGCTCACGGCTCACAGGGCTTCACCCACACGCCCCCGAACGCCGCCTGCGCCAAGCCAACGTGCCAACACGGCCGCTTCACCCGCACGGTCTCGCCAGGTGGCTTTGGCTCCGTGGCGCTGAGAGAGACGGACATTTAGATAGACGGTAGAGGGATTGCGTTTGTAAATAGAGAGAAACTTAACTCAAGGTCATTTGCCTGCCTCAGTGTCCTATTTTGTGCCTTTCTTCAGTTCATCTTCCATCAAGTCAGACTCGATATCCTCAAGCCCTCACCCAGCGCTGGCCCTTGCTGACAAGGGTCCTCTAAAAAACAAACAACGAATTGAAAAGTCCAACAAATCCATTGCAAAACCAAACAATCCAAGGGTACCTCGTTGCTCGTCACACGCCCTCCTCCACTCCTCGTTGACCCCGTCCAGAGCGAACCTGCAGCCAGAAAAACTCCACCACACCACCACCACCACACCCCCCGTCGACAAGCTCGGGCTACGGGGTACATTGACAGGGCACCTTTCAAAGGGCTGTTTATCGTGCCCTTGTTGGTTGCTGGAAGTTGTAGTCGAGGGCCGTCGATCAAGTCTCTTTTTGTTTTGTAAGTTCTCTCGAGTACGTTCTGGTTGTTCCGTTGCATCGCGAGTGCATCCGCCTCCGCATCAACCCGTTCAGATCCGTCCATTCGCAATCCCCGAGGCTTTGTCGCCGCAGTGCACCGCAGCACGAACAAGGTCAAGGCCCTCGCCTTCATCAGCCAATTCCGACCAAGCCAAGCCAGACGCAAGAGTATCTGTCTGCTTGTCTGTTTGTATTTTGGACTCAGAACTCAGGTGTCCACCCTCTCTAACATCTGACTACCTACTTCGTACGGCTCTGGCAATACCGCCTCAGGCATTGCTCAGCGCTTTTCTCGCTCCTTCTCCCCCCCCGGCTCAGTCATCACCTTCACGCTCTTACATCACACGCCTTGCTTCCTTAATTGATCCTCGATATCCCACCCCCCCCATCGTGACCTTACTCCTACAAATATTATTCAACTCCTCGCACTCGCTCTACCTTTTCTTGTTTCCTCATCCCTCTTAACCAACCCCCGACCTCAATACTCCAGCCGCCTTCTACCTCGGCTGCCGTATATACTGAGACCCAGTCTCTCCGTGTCGACTGCTCCTCTCCCGAGTAGCTCGAGCCCACATTCCGGCCAACACTCGGACGTCTCGGGGACCCTGCCTACCTGAGTCTTAGTCCTCGACATTGCAAGCTGAGCTTGACCGCGTGTGTCAGTGAGCGAGTGTTTATCCGCCACCCGCCATCACCATCTCCATCGCCATCGCGTTCACACCTCCACCAAGAGTCCCACCTTGTCAGGCGCCCAAACCCTGCGACACTACGACACTTCGGCACTACCACGTAACTTAACGTGCACAGCCTTCTGGCGCTTGGCGCCCAGACCCCGATTTCAGCTACCGCTGCCATAACTTCCGGCCTCGACCTCCACTGACCATTACTACCATTTACCACCACCACCGCCGCTTCGCCAAAACACCAACGCCTTCCCCAAAAAACCACCGCCAACGATCACGACTGTGAACCTCACCTCGCTCCAAGGCAGTCTTTCCCGCGCCGCTCTCCGTCCTCCTGCCGAACCCGACATGTCGGGATACCCGAGCTACAATGCTGGCCGCTACGGCGGACAGCCGCCGCAACAACCCCAATACCAGGGCAACTATTACCCGTGCGACCCCCATCTCCTCTACAGCTCGAGCTCCATCTTCGTCCCCATCCCCGCACCCGTCACCGCCGATCGCGTTGTTGACATCAATTTCCATGTCTGGATATTCACCTCTTTATTCTGCCTGCTAACACCCTGCTTTCCATTCCCATAGTCCTCAGCAGCCAACCTACGCCGGTCACGCACCTCAACAGGGCTACCATCAGCAACCCAGCTACGGCGGTTACCAACAGCCTCCCCCGCAGCAATACGGCTACCAGCAGGTGCGCATCTCCTCATCCCGCCCTCGACCTCGTCCGTTCTCGATTCCTCGATTCCCCGATAATCCTTTCCTTTGCCCTGCCGAAACAGGCGATTTCCCGCTCCCTCGCAATATCATGCCCATTCCCCTCGCTACCGCATGTCAGACTTGGCCGGAACAAGAAGCTGACCATATATTCGTAGCAACCACCCGCTCAGCAGCACCAGTATGGCCATCATCCCCCGCCTCAGCCGAACTACCAGACACGCCCCAGCGGTAAGCTCCCTTCCAACGAGCCTATAACATCTGAATACCCCACGTCGCGATGCCACAGCTGCTAAATCATCGCCAGGTCCCCCACCACCTCCCTCAGCCCCTCAGCAATTCGGCCACGGCGCCCCCAACAGCTATGCCTTCCGATACTCCAATTGTAGCGGCAGGAGAAAGGCATTGTTGATCGGAATCAACTACTTTGGCCAGCGCGGTCAGCTTCGTGGTTGCATCAACGACGTCCGCAACATGACCGCCTACCTCTCTGAGCACTTCGGTTATAAGCGCGAGGACATGGTCATCCTCACCGACGACCAGCAGAACCCCATGAGCCAGCCCACCAAGCAGAACATTTTGCGAGCTATGCATTGGCTAGTGAAGGACGCCCGACCCAACGATTCGCTCTTTTTCCACTACTCAGGTTTGAATCACTGGTACCTTTACCAGTATGCTCTCGATTCGCTAACACACGCAGGTCACGGCGGACAAACCAAGGACCTCGATGGTGACGAAGACGATGGCTATGACGAAGTCATTTACCCCGTCGATTTCCGACAGACTGGGCACATTACAGACGATGAAATGCACCGCATCATGGTTCGCCCCCTGCAAGCTGGCGTTCGACTAACGGCCATTTTCGACTCGTGTCACTCCGGCACTGCCCTCGACCTGCCATACATCTACTCGACCCAGGGAATTCTCAAGGAGCCCAACTTGGCCAAGGAAGCCGGTCAGGGTTTGCTTGGTGTTATCTCCTCGTACAGTCAGGGTGACCTCGGTGGTGTTGCAAACAACATTCTTGGTTTCATCAAGAAGGCTGCCAACGGTGACGATGCTCGTGAGCGTACCATTTCCACCAAGACCTCACCCGCCGACGTGGTCATGTGGTCTGGCAGCAAGGATGATCAAACCTCGTGGGTCCCTCCATTTCTTCCGGTTTTCTCTTATGGGCCTTTGATCCTGGCCTGATTGTTGCTCTCGATCTTTTTCTTCATGTTTCCTCTATATACCCCTGTCTCGGTCTTGCGCGTTCCTGGTTGTGTTTCCATGTTGCAAGTCGTTTTTGGGATATACAAACTTGTGTGGACAAGATACTACGATATGACCTGGGTTTGCTTGGATGAGCGAAGGCGTTAGGTGTTGGATATTGATTTATGAGAACATGGCCCGGGATTTGGATCCCCTGGAGTGGCACAGACTCATGTACTTAGAAGCAAAGTTGCTATTTCGTCCGGAACGCCTCAGATGTATTATGCAGCCTATATAATGGCTGTGTATTACATCTGAGGCGACGGGCTGCGTTTGACCACTGCGCTGCGCGCAGAGATCTCGTCTCGCACGCGGCACCGCACAAGTTCTTGCATTTGTTCCTACCACATCATACAGCTTCACAGCAGCAGCTAACCATCTCTATAGAGCCGATGCTACCATCGCCTCACAGGCCACGGGTGCCATGTCTTGGGCCTTCGTCTCTGCCCTCAAGAAAAACCCTCAACAGAGCTACGTCCAGTTGCTGAACAGTATTCGTGACGAACTTGCGACTCGTTACACACAGAAGCCGCAGCTTTCCTGCAGTCACCCTCTTGGTGAGCCCCCCTTTCTCTCTGTTGTGTAGCGATGGTAAAACTGACTTGGCCACAGACACAAACGTCCTGTTTGTCATGTAATGTATATACCCCTAAGGCGACTGGCTGCCTTGTACATGGAAACTTGAATATCTCGAGCCCCTCTCTTGGTGGTCGTCCTTGTGTGATGCCAGTAATTCGAACGAGGGTGCTGAGCCGAGCCTCGAGCCTGGGATAGGCGAGGAGGAAGATTTAACATTCGCCGTATGCGAGGGTACTACGACGGGAGGTCATCTGCTGGTTGGATATTGCGTTGCACCGTTGTTTGCTTTAGCGTGGTGATGCACGAGGGTCTCTCGTTGAGTTGGTCGTCTTCTGTCATTGCGGACCAGTATATGCTCATGCTCATGCTCATGCTCATGCTCATGCTCATGCTCATGCTCACCATCATCATCAATTACATCCGAGTTGGGAGCGGTTGTTGGTTGTTCGTCCAGTGTGGGGGTAAAATCAACTTGGATCTTTTACTCCGTTAAAAAAATATAACAGAAAACAATCCAATATTCCATACAACTTTCGTGATGCGCTTTTCCCCTGCAGCATGCATGCTTTGCTCGTATCATTGTGCCCAAACGCCCCAAGTATTCCATGCCCGTCCCTGTCCTAAGCCAGTACCCAAACGAATCCCCATCACGGCCTGCTTGCTTACACGATTCCAAACCAGCTGAGATCTACAACTAAGACTCGAGACGACAAGATGATATCCGCAGCGCCATCCATGCATCCAACCCGCGATTCGCCAACCATGCAAAAGTCCACAAAGCGCTTTGCCTTCCCCCCTCCGCCGTCTCATGCCTCGGCCCGCACAACCTTGAGCTGACGTGAGCGCTTGGTCTTGCGCTGCTCCTCGGTCGCGACGACGAGACGCCGGCGTACCGTCTCCTGCTTGGCCCAGTCGCGGGCCGAGATGCGCATGCGGGCGATGAAACGGGCCATGGAGAGGAAGGTCCGGAGGGTTGGACGGGCGGCGGCGGGTTCGGCGCCGGAGGAGGAGGGTTGCTTGGTGCCGGAGGTGCCGGGGAGGGAAAGCGGCTTGCGGCTGCCGAGGAGGTTGGTGCGGATGTCCTCGAGCTCGCGGAGCTGGGCCTTGTTGCTACGGGGAGAGTCAGTAACGGATGGTCAAGGGGGAGGACTAGGGAAACGTACCAGGCGTTGGCGATGTCGAGCTGCAGCTGGAGGAACTTCTTGGCGAAGGCAGCGTCGGCGCGCAGTGAAGCCTCGCGCTGCCACCGGGCCTGCATCCACTCCATCTGCATCACCATGCCGCGGAGCTCTTTCTTGTGGCGCTCCTCCGCGCCCTCGGCCGCGCGGATGACCGTCTCGAGCGCCTGGTCGGTGTCTTCTAGCGAAGCCTGAGTGCGGCGCTGCGCAGGCGTGATCGCCGTAGACCGGGCGTCCTTGTTCGAGGCCTTGGCGCGCTCGAGATCCTTCTGGAGCCTCTCGGCGCTGATGCGGAAGGCCGCGCGCTCGCTGCGGGCGCGTTCGAGCTTGCGCCGGAGGGATGATTCGGACACGACGAGCGAGTCGATGAGCTCTTGCTGCTGGCGGACGTCGTGCTCGAGGTTCTCCATCTCGGCGCGGCTCTTGCGCAGTTGGCGATCATGCTTGCTCAAGTCCGTCTGCTGCGCCGCCGCCGTGTTGCGCTCGCGCTCCGCCTTCTCGAGCTTGTGCTTCATCCGTTGGAGGATGCGCTCGTGGTGCGCGGCCGTCTCTTCGGCTTGTTGGCGCGCCTCGTCGAGCACCTCTTCCAGCACCACCTTCTGATCCTCGAGGTCGTTGAGCTGTCGCTGGAGGTCCTGCGAGGCTTGCAGAGCCTTGCGCTCTGTCTCCCGGTTCTTGGAGCGGAGCTCGTGGATGGACTGCTGGGCGGTTGAGAGCTGGTGACGCAGCTCAGACAGTTCTGACTTTCGCCCCGAGTCACTCGCCGAGGACCTGGGCGACACTATCAATCGAGACACCTCAGTCTCGTGAACTTGACGCTCCAGGTCGGCAACTTGTCGCTTGAGACCCTTGACCATGTCCCTGTTGGCCGACTCCCGTTGGAGAAAGTCGAGCTCCTTCTGTCGTGCCGCCGAAAGGTCCTTGCGAACCAGAGAGAGCTCGCTGTTACCCTCGACGTTCCCTGGCAACTGGCGGGCGGTGAACTGGTGTTCGAAGTCGTCGATCTGGCGCTCAAGCTCGCGGATGGTTCGTCGAGCGGCAGTTAGCTCGTGCGTCTCGGTGGACGACGACTGCCGCAGCTTGGTCTGGAGCTGGAGAACCTCCTGACCGAGACGCTCTTCCTCTTCCGCGGCCTTCTCGATCTCGTCCTCGAGAGTCTTCTCGATGGTCTCGCGTTGCTCGGTCAAGGCCCGGTTCTCGTCCTTGAGGCGGCGCACTTCGTTGTCGAGCTTGAGCTTGGCTGTACGCAGGTCGAGTCGTTCCTGGTCAACGCGGATCGTCTCGTTGTCATAGAGCTGGGCGCGGCGGAGCTCGGCCTCAAGCTCGTCTCGTTCCGCCTTTGCCTCGGCTAGCGAAGATGAGACGGAATGGAGCTCGAGGGTGTTCTTGGCTAGCTGATCCTGTAGCGACTGCTTCTCTCGGGTGATCTTTTGTAGCTGAGCATTGGTGTCGGAGAGCTGCCACTTAAGACGGGCCACCGATTCCGAAGTTTGTTGGGCGGTCTGTTCCGAGGCAGTGTTGGCGACCTGGGCTAGCTCTGCCTTTTGTCGGATAGCCTTGAGCTGTTCTTTGAGATCGTCACACTCCCGTCTTGCGGCATCGAGTTGCCGGCGCTGAGCCTCAAGTTCTCGGTGTCCAGCATCCACATCCCGGCGCCCAGAGCCTTGCTCCTGATGTAGCGTGTTCTGTAACACGTCCACCTCGTCCTCCAACGCAGCAACCTTGTTGAGTTGCGTCTGGTAGTCGACCTGGGTTTGTCGTAGCTCATCTCGGACTGTCGACAGCTCGTTGCGTAGGTTGGTCAGCAGCGTCTGTCGGGTCTCAAGCGCGTCTTGAAGGTCTTCAATCTGTCGCGTCAAGACTCCTTCCTCGCTCCTGTGCCTCTCCGCCTCGCTCTGGATGGCCGCCTGCAGCCTCGATTCCTTGTCGGAGAGTGTTCCTTCAGTCTCGCGAAGCCTGTCGATGGTTCGTTGCAGTCCGACAGCCTTCTCATCCGCACGCTCTCGCTCGGATTCGAGGTTTTGCTTCTCAGTCTCCCATTTCTCACTGTCGTTATCGTAGAGGTTGTCCTTTTCGCGAATCTCTGCCTGCAGATCCGACACCTCGTCGTTCAGTCGGTCGATTTCACCCTGATATTGGCCGCGTAGGTCCTTCTCGATCTCAAGAGCATGCTCCCTCTCCTCGGCAAGCCTCTGCTCAAGATCTTCGACTTCCCTCTCCAGCTTTGTGACTTCCTTCTGGAGAGAGGCCGAATTGCTGGCCATAGCATCGTGTTGTGATTGAAGCAAGTCCTTGTCGTCAGCTCGGGCGTGTAGATCGGCCTCCAATTCCTCCAATCTGAATGTGATAGAACGCCGCTCTCGGTCGAAGCTTTCTTGGTTTCTTCGCAAATCCTTGACTGTGGACTGAAGGCTCTGGTTCTCTTGGTTGACCTCGGAAAATTCCTTCTCCAAGGCAGCGTACTCCTGCCTAGACTTGTCCAGCTCTTCCTGCAGCCGCACCACCTTCTCTTCAATCTGTCGAGAAAGCCCTTTGGTGACAACCGACTTGTTGGCCAGTTCCTCCTGGAGTTCGTCCAGATCATTTTCTGCCCGGTCCTTTTGGGCCACTGCATCTTTCCGTTCCGCCTCGGCGTTCTCCATCTTGGTCTCGGCATCCTCCATCTTGGCCTTCGCATCTTCGACCTCATCCTCCAAGCGTCTGATATTGTGCTCAAGATCTTGAATCGTCTCCTTGGCTTCCTCTAAGCCCTCGCTATTTTGGGCCTTCTCCTCAAGCTTAATCATCTTTCGCTGGGCGTCCTTGGCCTTGTCCTCCGCTTCTTCCAATTTGTCCTTGAGATCCTCCAGCTCGTCCTCGCGTTCGGTGAGTATTCGGTCTCTCTCTCGAAGATCGGCCTCCAAGTCTCCGATGTCGTCCCGGAGCTTCTCGACCTGATCGCTGTCTTTGTGTTCTTGATCGATTTGGCGCTGCATATGTTCAATATCTGCTTCTCGATCCTCTAACAAGCGTTGTAGCTTGTCCATCTCGGCGTGTTGGTGTTCGTTGGCGTATTTTCGTTTTGCCTTTTCTTGGAGCTCCAGCATTGATTGCCGGTAGCTCTCGAGGTCTTTCTCGGCAGTGGTGAGGTGTTTCTTGTATCGATGGAGTTCTCTTTGCATTGTGACTTTGTCCACCTTGAGCTCGGTGTTTTCTTTGAGCGCGGCTTCGCTAAAGCCTGGCCCAGCTTTTCGGAGCGCCTCCTCGAGGAAGTGAATTTTCAACTTCAGGCCGAAGTTCTCCTTCTCGATCCTATCGATCACGTTTTCCTGCTCTCGTAGGGAGAGCTGATTCCCGTCCTGGAGGGGTCCCTTGTCTCCTCCCCTTCGTGGCGGCAGTGCCAATGGGGTCGAGGCAGCACTACTGTCGTCCACCTGAGGCAGTGTGTTGTCCATATATGACTGGTTGCGCGAACCTGTGTATATCGACGTGTCTCCTCGCGGGACCGCGGTCAAGTCGCCCTCATCGATTTTGTCCAAGCTGGGCGTGCCGGGCACCGCAGTCCCATTCTCCTTTCCGTAGCGGCGGACACTGTTTCGCGTGGCGGACTTGAGTAGAGGCGTGAACTCGGCGCCTCCGATGCTGGGAGGAAGATTTCGGCGATCGGCAAGCGGTCCCCTCTGGTTCTGACGCGGGGTGCGCATGTTGATGCCATTGGAGCGGCCGCCATTGCGGAGCTGCTGAATAAAGTTTCCGTCTTTGACGGGTGACTGGAAGGATGCCTCCTGGGAGATGTCGGCGAAGTCGGGCTGTCGGCTGAGGTAGGTCGCATCCCCAATGTTTGTTCGCGGGGTGTCGAGCGCGCCGCCAAAGTCGGGCTGGACCATGTTGGCGGGCGTCGGAAGCTGTGTTAACTCTAGAAACGGCGTGTATCGTGCGGGCACTGCATGTTACAAAGGCAGCGATAGAGGAAGAGGCAAGACGCGTCGGGTATAATGTGTCGTCGCGCTTCGAGAAGTTGTGCGGAGTCGGTTATTGTAAGTTAAGATCGATGAATGATAAGACAGGGTATGAGGGTACGTCGCGGCGGAATTGAATCGCGTGCGGTGTAAGTCGATGCCCCAGGCGCGTTTTGTTTACTTTCTATCCTCTTCCGGCATAGACGCAACAGTTTTTGAGCCAATTGCCGATATATTTCCCCAGCCAATCCAAACGGCAGAAGCCCATGAGTCAGCAGACCCCCCTTTATTGCGTCACCCCGCTAAATGGCCTGACTAACAATAAATCGAATCGCATGCGCACAAGTTGAAGCAAAGCATTCCTCGAATTGAGACGAGAAGGCGAGGCCAAGTAGGGCGATGACATATTTGCCATTTGATCGACAGACGGTTTCGTTGATTTGAATCTCCGCAAACACTCGTTGTCTGCCCATCGCCAGCTCTGCAAAGGACGCTTCTCTTTGTTTATTTAAAGGGTACTCCGCAATACACTCTACCCTTTACCGCCCTTCCATCGCATCCGACTCTCGCTTGCAAGCGCCATCATGGTGCTGGGCCATGTTCCAGACGAGATAATCCAGCACTTGCTTTACTATGTGTCTCCTGAAGATACGCTGTCTAGTTTTCAGCTGGTGTCCCATCGACTAAACCGTCTCGCCAACGAACCCCTGCTGTGGAGATACCATTGCCAGAGCAGCTTTCGATACTGGAGCCCCGAGCATGGATTCCACCGTAGGTTGAAGGAGCGGGCCTCGGAAGTCGACTGGAAGCGCCTGTTCGTTCTGCGCAAGACTCGCAATCGCCAGATATCGCATCTCTTGGACGAGGTTCTGGCGACCAAAGTTGGTCGCTTGAACAAGTTTGAGCAGATCTGTCGACTGGGGTATGATGCCAAGGACTTTCTCCTGGACCAGTGCCACACTGAGGAACCCATGGAAGACATTCTAGCCAGACGGTAACTACCTCGAACGCTTCGCTTTATGAAGTTTGGGCTAATAGTCTTGCGCTAGCTACTACAGTAATTCGATCTTGGACAGTATCCATCGAAGTCTCGCGATTGAGGAGTGGCATCTGATTCAGACGGTCCACAACACTCCTGCAGGACATGCTTCAGCCTCGAGTCTTGAGCGCGCACTGGGGGCCTTTGATCTGTTTGTGCTTCACGACCAGCCCGGCGATCTGGATGATGTAGGTTACTCGTCAAACCGTGCTTTCTCAGTACTAACGGACCCATCAGATTGCTCGCCTGCTTGATGACAAGGCCCTGGAGTTTCGTCGCAGCATGATTGGCGTGGATGAGATGTCAACGCGCCAGAAAGCGCTGGCACTCAACCGGTGGCTTCGCGCTCACAACATGACGGGTCTTGTGAACCCTGAGCGAAGCTATCGGAACCTTCGGAACTGTCTGATAGGCCAAGCCCTGCGTCACGAGGATCATGACTCTATCCCCATCATCTCCAGTGCCATCTACTGCTGCATCGCAGAAAGGCTGGGGCTGCAGGCCCAGTGTTGCTCGTTTCCCACGCACGTTCACGCCATCGTCTTCGCCGAGCATGGCAAGACATTGGATGGCATCTCCGCGGCCCAAAATGGCGCGCCCCGAGAGATGATGTACCTAGATCCTTATGGCTCTGATGATGAGATACCAATGGCCGCTTTGCAAGCCATGCTGTCTCAATTCGGTTGGCAAGCTAGCACTGATGTCTTCTTGGCTCCAGTGCCGCCCATCTCCGTCGCGATGAGGACTGCGCGTAACATTAGAGCCACTGCTGCCAGAGTGGTGGAGTCTCGAGAGCAGACCGATCCCGAACTGACACAGCTCATGAGCGGAAACGGCTCCATCAACCTAGATGCTGCCCTCTACTCTGCCTTGTGGGCGGCTCTCCTCATGACGCCCGTTAATGTCTTCGCGTGGGACGAGAGCCTTGAGCCCTTCCTCCGCCGATTTGCCAAAAGCTGGCACGAAGACGCGTGGCTGGTCGAGAAGTATCTTGTCCCGCTATACGACCAGTTCGCACCCCTTCGCGAGAGATTTGCAGGCCACCATCCTCCTCAGGGGTGGGACGACCCCCAGGAGATCCTGAGTCTGGTGCGAGAGCTGGACGACCTGGCGCCTCCCGTCTTCCGAAGGGACCGCGAGCGGATGCAGCCGGTGGCGTACAAGATCGGACAAGTCTTTCAACACCGACGATATCGATGGATCGGAGTCATCAACGGCTGGACAGACCAGGGGACACGCCGGCTGCCCATGCCACACACCGTGGCCATCGACGAGACGCTGTCCGACAGCAGCGATACCGAATTGCCAAGTCTGGTGCGGCCGCGCAACCAGACCTTCTACACATGCCTGTCAGTCACTCCAGTACACCCGGGAATCTCCATACAACTGACACTTATCTAGACGTACCACGGGACCCGAGCGCCATGTAGTCGCCGAGGACAACATCGTGTTGATTCAAGATGCGGACGAGGTTCCCGAGCGCATGTTTCCCTTGGCCGGGAAATTCTTCAAAAGGTTTGATGCCACGACATGTACCTTCGTGTCAAACATCAAGGAACAGTACCCGGACGACTGAACCCAGATGCCCCTTTTTTCCTTTTCTTTTTACCTTATAATGCCGTTTGTTTAGCCACATGGATTTCTGGACGCGAAGTGAGAATGCAAAACTGCAATAGAGATGAGGGAAAATGAACGGCGTTGGAGAGAAACTTGGCCGGTTTTGAGCTCTGGCAGAGCGTCTAAAACGTGCGACTAAATGATGATGGACAATACGGTCTCCGGAAACGCTGGATATTTATGAAATTGATATTATGACCCCATCTATCTCGTGAAGCGGCCGATGAAGTTGTCTATTACACAATACCCTCGCCATGACTCGCTAACTGGTCTAATCCGAAAACCTCATTATGTCCTGGCTAGAAACCTGCAGAGGACTGTTCACCCTGCATAGCTCCCTTCTGTATCCTCAAGCGGCGCTTATCACATCCTCCAGGACTCCCTTTTCGGCGAGCTTCTTCATCCACGCATGCAAAGCTGGCCCGTAATCCCTTTTTCGACCCTTGACGCGCTGCTCATCATCCGCAATGGCCTTGAGCTCGGCGCGGAACTCACCAATGGCCACCTTGACATCGACGACTAGCTTCTGATGTAGCGCGTATGCGGCACTTGCTTCTAAACCAGTTTGGGACACTTTTTCTCGTATTCTCTCTGGGATTTCCGCGTCAACAATGTCCGGCTTTCTGAGGTTGAACTCAAAAAGTTGCGAGTCGTCATCTATGTCAAGGGGTTTGGGTTCAGCGGTGACGAGCTCTGTAAACGTGGAACAGTCCTGCATTTGAGTGTGGAGGTGGCGGAGCGATGCGATGACGACGGCAATCGCCTGGGAGTAAGTGGCCAGTGGGCTCTGGCACAACGCGAGGAGGTTGAAGGATAGTTGGCTCTCTTCGTACTGCAGCATGCGACCTTCGATCTGAGGCCGCGCAATTGTTGTCCAGTCACTCGAGGACACAGGGTCTGGAAGAACGGTGAGCACTTTTCCACGTTTCTACTCGTGAAGCGGAGGCAATATTTACCTAGTCTGTGAGGCTTGCTCTTCAGCCCATCCAGTTCCCACACGTATCCTCCAGCAGGAACATATGCGATGAAGTGAAAGCCGTACTCGGGTCTCGCTCTCTTTCTTTTGGGTGGCTTCCTGCCCTTCTTCGGGGTAGCCCGCTTCCTCGCCTTCTTGGACCTCGCATCTGATGCTTCGTTCTCTAAGCACAAGTCGGCGTTGAGGTGGTCCATGCGACGCGTGAAGGAGTTGTGTATGTTGCGGATGAAGGCGTTTCGGCTGAGTTTGTGTCCTCGGAGGGGGGTGCTGAGGGCTTGGGTCGATTCTTTGAACCCACGGAGATTATCGCCTAGGTCTATGCCCTCGGCGTTCATGATGATGTTAAGCAAGGCTACGGTGGCGCATGCATTATCGGTCGTCTATGAAGTGTGAGAAATGGCCTTGGTCTGGGCGGGGACTAGTTAATTACCTGGTTGGCGAACCATACGTCGCTTGTGTCTTCGTCTTGGTTCACATCATCATGGCCTGGAACATACTGAAAGAGAAAGATTAAGCCGAGTACAGGTTTCCTGGAGGGCGTGAGCGCGAGCTGGGTTGCCAAGTTGAGGAGACTGACGGCAGCATGTCGAGGGAGTCTTGGTCGATGGTGAAGATCTCCTGAGCTTTGATATTCTTGACACCCAGATCTCGTAATATGATGTTGAAGAATGCCTGGACTCTACGTTAGAGATGGCGCAAATAGCGTGGATATTGGGGCTCATCCTGACTGGTTCTGATTCAAGCTCGATCCAACCCGGCCATTCTTCGACGTCCTTAGAGGTGAGTGGTGCCAGCGCCTCATCGAGCAACCTGTCAACAGGCTGTGTAGCCTGTTTTGCCGCCTCACTAGCCTTGCGCTTGGGGTTGCGGCTCGGCTCACTCATAGTGGCCGATACGGCTCTGGCCTTCTGGGGGCCAACTGCGAGACGGCTGGCCAGGCGGGATGAGCGGCGGGGAGGAGTCTGTGTTGGTTGAGTCTCGATGCCCTGCGGTGGCTGGTCAGTCTCGGAGTCGTGAGCCAAGATGACGGCGTCTGATATGGTGATGGTTGATGCCGGCATTGTGAGAGGAGATGAGTCTTTGAGGCTCAGATAACGGGCGCGTTGGGAATTCGTAGCATCGGGGGAACAATTAACACGTGAGTGGTGAAGGAGGGGCGTTGGTTTGGGTTGGACGAGTGAGGGACGGGCATTGCAACTGTGTTTGTGGAGGAGAGAAAAAGGCGTGTGCGGCTTGAGCAAAGAAGAGTTGGTTGAGTCAGGGAGGTATGTAGAGAGGTGATCCGTTGACCGCCCGTGTTGCCAAGTTGTCGCCCCAGGCATTCAGTCAACCCGTAGACTGGCGGGTTGAGGCCCGAAACGACGGCCCAGGACGATGACTGAAAGGATAGAGAGAGACAGCCAGAGACAAAGCCAGAAAGAAGTGGAAGGCGACTGACCGGAAGTTCAAGGCTTGCTACATCAGAGCTTGATATCTAGATACTATGACAACTACCTTGTGTTTAAAAGCGCCTCGTCCCAAGTTTGTTGTCGCGAACGGCTGTGGCTTCACCGGATACGTACTGGCCGCAACTGCGCGTCAATAACACCGGTTTGCCTGAAAGGGGAAGCAGCAAGCACGCCACTTACCCATCCGCTTTTCTAACAAGCAAGGATTGCTGAAGAAAAGCCTGACTAAAGAGGCGCTGGTGACTTTGCTGGCGACCTGGCTCGTAGTTTATCTGTGATTTGAAAGTGAGATGGTGATATCTCATCGATGTTTGCATGGGTTGGATAGCTCTCAGGGAGGGAGTCGAGGAACGCTGTAAATACCTAGATCCGACCACAGATTTTCGGCCAATCACAGAGCTCTCTGCCTGCCAAGCCTTCCAACTCATTGTCTTCAGTGGGCGAAATCCATGCCATGCTAGCGCACAGAACAGCACTGCAGCCAATCAGCAGCCCTGAAACCTGCCATTGGGTGCTGGAGCTCGGGGTAGCTCTAGCGCATGTGTAGTGCACAGAGCCAAAGCAGCAGCCTGTTTCCTTGGGCTTTCACAAGTCGCGTTCTGACGTGACGGATTTGACCAGCGAATTTCTGTCTTTCCTTCACGGAGCAAATCACCATCAACAACCACCACCAAAAAACCACATCGTCACTCACGACATCGCCGGCCCTGCACCCGCGCCCGCTCCTCCTGGCTGGTCGCGATTGCTCACCGATGCCTTTTGTTTCCTAGACGTCACTCCTCCACGGCATGCGAATGCGATGAGCGGCACTCCCCGCCTGCGGTCTGGGTTCCCAGCAACCCCAGCTACCGCTGCTCGACGACACCAACAACAACAAACTCCCTCCTCGACCGGCTCGACATCCTCCAACAAGAGCTTCACGGCCAGGTCGCCCAGTCTGCCGCTGGCTCCCGAGAATGTCCTTGCACAGACTCCCTCCAATCAACCCGTCATCCCCTTGAACATCCTTGATGCCCCCCAGCAGCGCCTCTACACTTTCGGCTTCTATGTCGTGCTCTGGGGATGGAAGCTTTACGACTGGCTTCAGGTTATCGAGGACGGAGAGACATCCTGGTGGCTGTTTCTGAAGTGGATCTTCATTGACTTTTCCTTCCTCTTTGGCGTTCCCGAACTGAGGATACCATGGCTCGAGCTATCCCAGCCCGTCGTCACCACCTTCTTCGCTATCCATCTTGCTATTAACTACATGTTGATGTTCAATATTCCGGTATGATAACGATTCGTTTACTCTGATCTCAACTCAAGCTAACGTGCAGCTCTAGGTCCCCTGGCAATCGTTCCTCCTCGGCTTCGTCAAAGTCCTTTACGACCGTGAACTCTCCGTCTCCGAGCACAATGTTAGGGTGTCCAATATTCTCAACAATCACTCCCTCATCATGGGAAAGCAAATCATCAATATCCTCCCCGAAGGCTCCGCAGTGCTCAACCCCGAGCATCACCCTTTCTGCCTGAGCGGCAACAGCAAGACTGGCATCTTTTTGCCCATCTACTTCAACGCTAGCATTCCTGCTCAGATTGAACTCATTCGCATCGACCTCGACACTAACATTGAGGAGACGATCAAGGTCCCGAACAGAGAAGTGAACAAAGTCGCTAGGCAGATCCGCGACCACACGTCCGATCAAACTACGACTGGCTTCCAGTGGGAATACGCGGTTAAGAAGCCGGGTGTTTATCGTCTGGGGAAGGTCTTGGACGAGTACAAGCTTGAGGTCCAGCGAACCACCAAGGATACCTATGTTGTTCCATGCCCTGAGGCTAGGATTCAGGCGACGGCCGACCCTCGACGATGCATTCACGACCTCTCGGATCTGTCCCTGGAAGTGGTGGGCACGCCTCCTCTGAAGATCGCCTACAGCCGTACTATCAACGGGAAGGACGACAGCTTCCACTTCCAGAGCCTCCAGCCGGACGGCTTCTGGTCGCCTCTCCTGGGGGGTACTGCGTCGAACCTCGTAATGGAAAAAAGCAACGACATCTCGTGGGTCAGGCCCGCGAAGGTCACTGTTGGCCTCAACGAATCAATGACCTCTTCCGGCGTGTGGCAATATTCTGTTAGTGCAGTCCACGATGCATTCGGAAACGTTGTCAAGTATGGAGCCTCAGAGGATGAAGAGGACAAGCCTAAGGCCAAGGGTCTAACTCACGATTTCATCGTCAAAGAACGACCCAAGATTCGCATGGATGGTTGTGACATCCGCAGGCCCCTCAAAGTTGCCAAGGGCAGTTCAGCTCGACTTCCTATCGGCTTTTCCATGGCAGGCCCTCTCGAAGACACCTCCCACGAAGTCACAATTGAGTTCTCACCCGTTGACTCACTGACGAACAGTGGTGATCATGGTGACGAGGCCTCTGTTGCTACGTTCTCGGCTAGGAACTCTCACGACAGGCCGGCTGTTTCTAAGCCCGGCCTTTACACCCTGAAATCCGTGTCAAGCGGTTCTTGCCGGGGCGAAGTCAACGAGCCATCTTCCTGTCTTCTCCTGAACCCTCTCAAGCCCGAGCTCTCTATCCAGTCCGAAGATATTCCCGACAAGTGCGCAGGCAACTCCATTGGTCTTCGGGTTGACTTTGATCTTGTTGGAACTCCCCCATTTGCCATCGGATACGACGTGATTGGAGAAGACTACGTGGATAGGGAGGTGCACCATGTCAAGGGTCTCCGATCACAGTTAGATTTGGTGCCCAAGGTTGCTGGTCATTACAAGTATGTCTTCAGGTCCATCCACGATGACATCTACCCCCCTCTTCCTCTCACGGGCGAAGACATGGTTCTGGAACAGATCGTCAAGCCTGCCGCATCTGCAGTTATCGTATCCCATTCCGATACTATCAGTGCTTGTCTAAACTCTGAGGTGGAACTGGATATTGCTCTCTACGGCGACGCCCCTTTCAACCTTGAATGGGAGGTTGTGCATGAGGGAAAGCGGAAGTCAGAGCGCGTCAATGGCATCGAGGACAGTAAGTTCTCGATCAAGACGGGTATACTTACCAAGGGAGGCGAGTATATACTTGCCCTGAAGAGCATTCAGGACAAGCGTGGGTGCCGCGCATTCCTCAAGGACGAGGTCAAGATCGCCGTTCGCCGACAGCAGCCTCGTGCTGCGTTTGGCCTCGTTGAACACAAGCAAAGCATCATGGCTGTTGAACACACAACGCTGCACTTGCCTCTTGCTCTTCAGGGCGAAGCTCCCTGGATCATTTCCTACCGGAACCTCAATGGCAGCGACGAGATTCTGCACAAGATTGCGAAGCACGCAAACGACGATATTCCTGTCAAGTCTCGCGGCGACTGGGAGATTGTCGATGTAAGGGACAACCAGTGCCCTGGAATCGTGGACCCAGCCGCGTCAAAGTTCCAAGTCGATTGGTTCCCTCGTCCGGAGATTTCGCTGATCGAGACGGTGAGCATCGTTTCCGACAACGGCAAGTTTGTTAAGCAAGCAGTCTGCGAAGGAGATATCGATGGTTTCGAGGTGCAGCTTAAAGGTGAGTCGAATTTTCCCTGAACGTCGAGGTCGCGTTACTGACATAGCATAGGTTCTCCTCCTTATCATGTCGAGTATGGAATCAACCACAAGCCATTCCACGGTGCCAGCGCGCTCGCCCGCAAGGCTTTTGACGCTGCTCTGTCCAAGGCAGCCATCCCCATGGACACCACTAAGGCTGGCGACTACACTTACAAGTTCTCTGGCCTCACAGATAACCTCTATGACACGGACAAGAACCTGAATCCTCTGATCGTCACGCAGCGCGTCAACGCGAAGCCGTCTGCCGGGTTCACCAAGCCAGGACAATCATTCAAGTTTTGCGTGGAGGAACAAGAACACGAGGACAAGATCCCCATCACGCTCACCGGCGTCGCGCCCTTCTACGTCGAGGTCGAGATCAAGAACCAGGCTGGTTCTCCTGCCGAGACCTATAGTATCCCATCCATTGACACGAAGTCGTACGCGATGAGGATTCCTCGACACCACCTCCGCCTCGGCAGCCAACAGGTCCGCATCCGGACAGTCCGTGACGCCCGCGGCTGCCAGCAAAAGTACGAGATCGGCGGCCCATCAGTCCAGATCCATCTCTACGATGCCCCGTCCATCTACCCACTGGAATCCCGCCAGGACTTCTGTGTCGGCGAGCGCATCGCCTACACTCTCTCCGGCACGCCGCCCTTCGACATTGCATACGACTTCAACGGCAAGTGGAATGCCAAGTCGCAGACGACCAACTTCCGTCGCATCGCCGAGAAGCCCGGCGAGTTCGTCATCACCAGCATCTCGGACAAGGCCTCTGAATGCCGGGCCGCTGTCAACCTCCCCAAGACGATCCACCCGCTGCCCAGCGTCCAGATCAGCCGTGGCCAGCAGTCACGTGTCGACATCCACGAGGGCAACGAGGTGTCCATTCTCTTCGAGTTCTGGGGCACACCGCCCTTCGAATTCACCTACACCCGCAGCACCAACGAGAAGAGGGGCCAGAAGAGCGTTGTTCTCGAGACCCGCCACGACGTCTCGTACGAACACAGCAAGGTCGTCAAGGCCAGCCAGGAGGGCACGTACGAGGTTGTCGCCATCAAGGACAAGTTCTGCTCCTTTTCGACGCAGCAGGTGGTGAAGAAGGATGGTCGGTGAGCTTAGATATATAACGAAAGAAAAGGAAAAGGGGGGCTAGATGGAATGGATTACTAGGGATTGCAAGGGAGGTCACACAATGAAGAGGAAGAACTTGTATATATGCATCTATACCATGGCACGGCGTTTAGTAGGGACATATTAGGTTGAATAAGTGAACAATGCGCATTTCATTTGACGCCAGGGTGCCGTGACTTGAAGCCGGTCACGCAAGGTGCATCTTTTATCTATCCAAACTCTTAAATACTTTGCGGGTATATCAATTCCAGGACTTTCGTCCGTCATCCAGTCAATGCCATGGTCGTCTATTCCACCTCTTCGATCCTCTTAATCAGCTCACCGCCGATCCTCGCAATCTCCAACAGCACGGCCTGCCGGTTCACCTCGACCACATCGCCCTCCTCCCCGTCTACCCTCCTGAAGTTGTACGGCAGCCCGGCGCGGAACTTCTGCTGCTGCAGCTTCGGGTTCCAGATGGCGCCGATGACGTCGTCGTCGCCGCCGCGGAAGAAGATGAGCGTGTCGGCGTAGACGCGCTGGAGCTCCTCGGCGAGCACGTCGACGGGGTGGGCGCGGACGGGCAGCGGCGCGCGGCCGGTACGGTCGTCGAGGTTCTTGAAGTGGGAGACGCGGCGCGCGGCTGGGTCGGTGGCGGCGTCGCGGAGGATGGCGCGTAGGGCCTTGGGCGAGAGGTGGAAGAGGACGTCGTAGTCGTGTAGCGAGGCGTCGAAGAGCGCGGCCGCGTCGAGGCTGTAGGCCGAGTCCTTGAGGAGCTTGCAGGCGGCCTTAGCGAGGCGGGTCATGCGCGAGGCGATGAGCTTGGACGGACCGGAGCGCGTGTAGGCGAGGCCCGAGGGCTCGCTGGAGGTGGCGACGATCATGACGGTGTGGTTCATGCCGGGATCGCGCTTGCGCCACGACTCGAGCTCTCGGCGGACGGCGGAGCGGTCTTCGATGGTGAGGGTCTCGGCGGAGTCAACGATCAGGGGCTCGTCGCGCCAGTCCCAGCGAGAGAGGAAGGACAGCGTGCGCAGAAAGCCGGTAGCGACGCTGGAGGGGATCCGCCAGGGGTACGGCTGGAGGAAGACGTGCAGGACGAAGAGCTCGATGAGCTCCTCGCTGATGTGGCTGGACAGCTTGTGGCAGTTGAACCAGTGTTTGACCAGGCGGATGGTCTGGGAGAGAGGGTGCAGCCTTGTGCAGAAGGTGGCAATGGTCTGCGTGTGAAGGGGCAGGGTTTTGAAGGACCAGTTGATCCTAGCGAGCACGACTTCCGCCTCGTCGCGCACGCGAGGATCCAGAGTCTTGTTCTGGACCTGTCGCTGCAGAAAAGTCTCCTCCATATCGCAGTGGATCCTGAGGCGGAACGCTGCGCCGTTGTCGTACACGATGTCGAGATACGCCAGATTCTCGATGCCAATGTCTTTGTTCTCCCGGCCCAGATACGTGGTGATGGTATCCTTGACGGCAGTGAGACGCTTGTCAAAGTCAAGCAGGAACTCGATCTTGGCCTCCTGGATCGCGACGAGGTTCTCGGGCCACTTGCTTGACGCCTCGAAGTAGAGGTGGACGTCGATGGGCTCGATGGACTCCTTGTGGAAGCCCAATATCGGAGGCACAATGGAAGCGTAGCGTGCAGCTGGTGACACGGGCGAGAGTTGTCTGATCTGCAGTGGCAGTTCTTCCAGGTTTCGAATATCATATTCGAGAGCCTGGAAAGCCCGTCGGGCCGCATCGAAAGCTTCCTTGTCCATGTGAGTCAGGCTGATGACGGAGGACAAGCCGGATCCCAAGGGAGTCAACTCCTCCTTGACAATTTTCAGGTGACGCTTCAACGCATGGGCGGTGATCTCCTCGCAAATGTCAATAGGCCCCTTACTCAACCACTCGACGCATTCGATGATGCTCCCGTCCTTGAATCGACGAAGCTCGGCTTTCTCACCCCAGAACTGACGGAACCTAGCAGCATCCTTTGGTTCTTCTGCGGGAGGGCCATGCTCCATTTGACGAGACATGTGCACGGAATCAAAGACGACAGCAAATAGGACCTTATTGGGCTCAGCGGGATGAGAAGAGCCCAGTGACCAGCTAGTCTTTGAGGGCTGCTTAAAGTGAACAAGTTCTGCCCTATCACCGTATGCCTTTTTCAGAATCTTGTGTGCTTCAAGGCTGAAGTCCCAGGCCGATCCACGGCGGTCGGGTGACTTTGACGACTTGGAGATATCCGGGCTCTTGATTTCGAACATGGCGTCGAAGGTCTGCAGAGGCGCATCGACTTTGATAATGAAGGTGGGCTCAAACTTGTCTGCAGCTTCGTCGGCGAGGAGGTCGGTAGTCGACTTGGCGTGCGTTTGCAGGAGACTCGCCGACCACGGGGTCATCTTGAATAGAATATTGAGCTCGCGGATCGGATCGAACATCACGGGGCCGGATTCACGGACGGAATCGACATTGATCGTCGAGGAACCAAAGACGAAAGGTTTCTTGTTGAAGTCGGTAGTCGAGAGGAACTGCACGGCAGCCTTGAACAGCTCGGTGCTACTGAGGGCAGTCGAAAGCGCCGCCTGGCCCTTCCGGCCGCCTGTCTGGAGCAACAGGGCAATCATGACAGCCCACTCGAAGTGGCCGAAGCCGCCTTGAGGCACAGAGCCACCGTAGCCCCTCTGCTGGAGCCAGATCCTGCCGAGGGCACACGCATCGGGGAAGGCCGGGCACTCGTTCTTCGCATGGGTGAGGAGTCGAAGATAGGAGATAAAAGTCTCCTCGGCCTTGAGTGTCGAATTATAAAACGGAGTACCGGTTTGTGCCGCCTTCTTGTCGCTGGCGTCTCCGCTCCGAGTGTTGTTCGAGGTCGGCAGCAGCTTGTTCTTGGGGAACAGTCCTTCGGGGGCACATGGAATAAGACGAATCACGTATGGCGCCTTTGCAGCTTTCTTCTTGGTGGTCTTGCTGTTAGCTGTTTTGCTGGCTGTTTCCTCCTCTTCCTCTTCGTCATCCTCTTCGAGCGTAGGTCGCAGGGCCAGGATTGGCAGCAGGGGGTTCTCGTTGAGGTACTCAAAGCTCAAGTCCATGGGCGTGCCCATGTGCTTCTTGACGCGGGCGGCGATTTGCGCAATGTAGTACGCTCGTCGATAGAAGTACCGCATGCTCATGTAGTCCTTATCTTGGAACATGGTCTTGGGCATCTGGATGACCATGTCGACGCCAAACTGGGCCTGACTCTTGACCATGGTCTGGGCAACGTAGCTGCCGACGACATTGTACTGAGCCGGCTTCTCGAAGGATAGTTTGTAGGGCGCATCCTTTGCGGGCTTCGGCTCGGGGTAGGGAATAACGATGTGGTGCTTCTTCTCAAACTTGGCCGTGGCCTCGGTGATCTGGGAACGAGTTCAGTATTGCGAAGCGGCGGCGCGAGACACGGAGAAGAACCCACAGGCACGGGGTCATGCGGAGCCGCAGAGTCGAGCACCTCCTTCAGGCGATGCAGGTGGCCGTCGACGTCCTTCAATGCCTTGCCGTAGTCAAGCTTGGCCTCCTTGAGCAGCTCGTCGGTCTGCAGGACGAAGGTGCTGGCCGTGGACACGCGGGCGTAGCTACGAGACTCGAAGTCGATGAGGGCATCGTGCCTCAGGCCGAGGCGCGAGTGATCGAGCTTGCGGCGTTTGAAGCTTGACTGCATGGCGGGCGAGATCCGGTGCTGTTGCGCGGGGATTGATCTCTCTTCCGTCCGTGGTTGCTCGTCGTGATGTCTCGTCGTAGATTTCTCGTCTTTTTTCCTGTTAGCTGCCGTCGCTTCTCTTTGGCTCTGGTATTTTTTTTTCTGAGCCTGGTAGCACTGCGGGGCGATAAGGCGTGTGAAGGGCTTATCGGAAAAGGTACGTACCTCGCCACCACCTCTACCACCACTCAATTGACTCTGGCTGACACAAGACATTCATCCCACCACGGATCCTCAACTCCTTAGCGACCCGGGCAAAGAAAAAAAACCCTGCCTTGGTTTAATCCAGGGAATAATACTGGTTCAGGGCTCTTATTCGCTGTTAACTCGCTTCATCTCCGGCCATTTCCCTCCGTAACTTGGTCAACTTCCCGCCTTGCAGAAGGCTACGATCCATGATCCACCTGATGTTGCCCTTTGGCCTCTAGATCGGGTGTGTGTTCATTTGAGCCCCGAGACATGCCAACCTTGAACGACCTGGCGGATGTCATCTCCAGGGTGACTTGAGCTTCCCTACAGTTGCTAGCGAGACAATGACGAGACCATTCCATTGATTCTCAAGCCGGAATACCCGGTCGTTAAGATGGATGCGAGGAGCTGCGCATACTTCAACAGTCAAATGACAGCTGCGACATGCATATCAGAGCCAAGAACTTCCCTCGCTCGCCCTTGAACTCGCGTTGTCTAACGTCACGCTGTTTTGTCTTGAGTCCCCTTGCTTCACAAGTTCATCCCACCTAACCAAAGTTGGCTCTAAACACAGTCGGTCAGATCATCACTCTTAGGCGTGTCTCTTCCAATCCAAAGCGAGACTGCCATAAGTAACCAGGACTGCCCGCAGTCAATTCAGAAAGCAGCCCTGGAGACGTGATACACTGTATCCCATTTTCCACTCATTCTTTTCTGTTGTTTTCCTCGCCATCTTTACCTGGAGTGCATGGGTATGAGCCTACATCCACGCTTTTTGTCAGTCTTTAGCACAACCTACAATCAAAAACCCCCATAGACTCCTTTGGTCAGCATGTGGTCTTTTCCCAGCCAAACCACAGCTTCAAACCTACCGTCAGTTATGGACTTCAGGACACCTTCACCGACACCAAGTCTGATGGATGAATCCAGCCCAACCGACAGTGAACCAGAGCAGCGGACGCCGTCGCCCGTCATGCCCGGCCTGATCGACCCTGAGGTTATAAAAAGCGAGGCGTGTTCTTACGACCAGAGCGTCGTCTTGCATCGAACTTCGAAAGAACCACATGTGATGCCCATTCCAACATCTCTACCATCATTCGAAAGTCAGCCTGAGAACACCACAGCCCATACCATGGCTCAGCAAGCCGTTTGTCGAACGTGTCGTAAGCCCGATGCGCAGCCGTCTGGCTTCATCATGATTTCGTGTTTTGACATGCACAGGGCGCAGGCCTTTTATGCTCGGTGCTTCGGGTGGACGTTTCTGGGTGACCTCAACAGGTTCGACCCGACCGATGAGAACTTGATGCAGTACGGATCCTCGCCGTTCGACTTGCAGGCGATGAACTTCTTCACGTCTTCGGATCCATCAGCCGAGAACCACAACGTCACGGGCGCCCTCATCCAGCGCAACGACCCACAGATCAAGCGTTGCGAGGTACAAGCGCGAGCATGGGGCAAACCGCCGACCTGCCATCTGCGAGTGCCCGACATCGGGGACGCAGCAGACAGGATTGAGGCCAACTCCGGCTGGGTTAAGAGCTTGCGGTTCGGGATCCGCCAGGGGATCATGGATTATGGCGAGTTTATGGATCCGGAGGGCAATTTGTTTGGCCTCGTGGCGTATCACCCGGAGGTGATGAAGAAGAAGCTGCAGAGCATGCAGCAGAACGCTCGCTTCTGATTGCGTTCGTCCGTGGACTGTGGGATGTGGAATGTTGCGGGAGGACAGGACCGTCGAGACTGGGGAAGGGTAAAGAAATATCCGGGAGCTGGATATGCAATTTGGGCTGAGGGAAGCCAGTGAATTGTCTGGTGACGATGGCTTGATGTTTAAGACGGAGCATTTTGGAGTTGCAAGGTTACTTGCTTTTAAAGGTTCATGTATATAGTCAGGGAATTCAGAAGTGGGAATAGCCATGTCGAAATGCGACATGGGAGTGGTGGTGGTGGTATTCGCAAGATGCTGTCCATCCAATGTTAGCACTAATTCGACGAAAGAAACATTTGCTTGCCTTATTTAAACACGATCAGCAGCGAGTAACGCTTTCTTCCAGACCGCACCGCACATCATTGAATTGTTAGGACAATTCGTTCCAGTTTCTCTGGCTGACCCCGATGGAACTCCCGAAACGAATAGCCGGACCTGGAACTGGGTGCCGGAAAACCACTTACCCGCCATGGCAAATCCCCCAACTTGACCACTAGCAGTTAAAGCTGTAAACTTTAGGCCTAACAGCGAGAATGGAACCCTGCCCCGGGGGTTTGTGCCCCCGCCGCTAAACTCGGTATAGCTGCAGAGATCCGGAGCCTGGGGGTGGGGGATATGGAGGACTGAATGCGTAGAGGGGAGAAGGGAGGGGGAGCTATCCGCCACTTTCCGCGGTGTCGGAAGCCGGCTACCGCTGACGGGAGGGGACTAAACGGGGGGATGAATATGGTATTGGTCAGTGAACGGTCAGTGGGATAGTTGGCAATAAAGAGAAATAAATGCTACAGTCATATCAGAGGAAAGGGAGGGATGGAGGGATGAATAAGTAGACAGGAATAGGGTGAAGCATGACACGATGGATGGATAGACGGACGCAGGACAGGAGGAACAGAGCAGAGACAAAGAGGGGGACGATGAGTGCAAGTCCAGTTCAAAAGAGGAGAGACTAAAGTAGCAGTCCCACGTTTACTTGTCTTCTCATCTAACGTCCGTGACTTTTTCCCATCTTCCATCTTCTACCGAACGAATGCCGAATGTCGCTTCCGAGGCAGGGCGGAAAGCGGAATACGGCCCACCCATGTCCGCCCACTAACTCCCGGGCGCACCCCCGGCCAGTGGCGGCCTCAATAAAAGCCCCGCCGTGCCCATGACGGGCCGCCATCATGGCTACTACTTGCTTTCTCTCTCTTGAAGCTTTTCCTCTCTGAATTTCTACTCTACGTGACTGATCTGACCTGGTCTAATCAATTGATTTTGACTGTAGCTCTTGCTGGCGTCAACTCCAGCTTGGAATCAACAAGTGCCACCTCCTCTCTCACACAGCACAACATGTCTTCCTCAGCTCTGCGGATACGAACCCTCCGGGCGTTTGCCCGCCATGGCTCCAACGTAGGTCATCTCACGCCAGTCAGGAGGGCATACAAAGGAAGAAACTCCAAATTATTAACATACCGGCTTCCCCTTTAGCCCTCCGCCGTCTTGGCCAGAGCCTTCTCGGCCACCGCCCGGCGCGCCGAGATCAACAAGGTCTACCCCTCCGCCTCCGAGGCCCTCAAGGACATGAAGCCCAACAGCACCCTGCTCTGCGGCGGCTTCGGCCTCTGCGGCGTCCCGGACACGCTCATCAACGAGGTGGTCAAGAAGCCTGACATCACCGGCATCACCGCCGTGTCCAACAACGCCGGTACCGACAACTCCGGCCTCGGCCAGCTGCTCAAGACGAAGCAGATCAGCAAGATGATCGCCTCCTACATCGGCGAGAACAAGACCTTTGAGAAGATGTACCTCACCGGCGAGGTCGAGCTCGAGCTGACGCCCCAGGGCACCCTCGCCGAGCGGTGCGCCGCCGGCGGCAAGGGCGTGCCGGCCTTCTATACGCCCGCCGCCTTCGGCACCGTAGTCCAGACCGGCGAGCTCCCGCTGCGCAACAACGTCGACGGGTCGGCCGCCGAGTACTCGTACCCCAAGGACGTCAAGGTCTTCGACGGCAAGTCGTACCTGCTCGAGCACAGCATCGCCGGCGACTACGCCTTCGTCAAGGCCTACAAGGCCGACAAGCTGGGCAACTGCCAGTTCCGCCTCTCGGCGCACAACTTCAACGGCGCCATGGGCCGTAACGCCAAGATGACCATCGTCGAGGCCGAGCACATCGTCGAGCCCGGCGACATCCCGCCCGAGGCCGTACACCTGCCGGGCATCTACGTCAAGCGCGTCATTCAGGCCACCGAGGAGAAGAACATCGAGAAGTACACGTGGGCCAAGGACGACAGCGACCCGGAGGCCACCAAGGCGGCCCTGGGCACCGGCGACACGGCCGCCAAGCGCGAGCGCATCGTGCGCCGCGCCGCCAAGGAGTTCAAGAACGGCATGTACGCCAACCTGGGCATCGGCATGCCCATGCTGGCGCCGGGCTTCGTCGGCCCGGAGGTCGAGGTGCAGCTGCAGTCGGAGAACGGCATCCTCGGGCTCGGGCCGTACCCGCGCAAGGGCCTCGAGGACGCCGACCTGATCAACGCCGGCAAGGAGACGGTGACGCTCAAGCCGGGCGCCGCCGTCTTCGGCAGCGAGGAGAGCTTCGGCATGATCCGCAGCGGCCGCATCAACCTCACCATCCTGGGCGCGATGCAGGTCAGCGTCACGGGCGACCTGGCCAACTGGATGCTGCCGGGCAAGGTCAAGGGCTTCGGCGGCGCCATGGACCTGGTGAGCAACCCGAGCAAGACCAAGGTCGTGGTGACGATGGAACACACGGACAAGAAGGGCAACCCCAAGATTGTCAAGCAGTGCGCGTTCCCGTTGACGGGACGAGCCTGTGTATCGCGAATCATTACCGAGCTTGTAAGTTATCTCTCTCTCTTTCTCCCATCCACCTACCCACACCGTTTGTTTCCGTCGCAACCAACTGACTCGTGGCAACAGGGTGTCTTTGACGTCGATTTCGCCCACGGCATGACTCTGATTGAGATTGCCGACGGCGTCACCGTTGACGAGATCAAGGCCAAGACCGAGGCGCCCTTTACCGTGGCTGAGGACCTCAAGCCCATGCTGTAAGGCGCATACAGCAAAACAAAGGGAAACCCAAGGAAAGAGAAGAAGGAACAAAAAAAGAGGCAAATGTAAATTGGATATACCACTTCGGCCGATAATCGGCCTTTCACCCTAGAGAAGGATTCGGCTTCCATGCATAGAAGGGAGGCTGAAGCCATGGCGTTTTCCATGGCGCGAGTTCCCGCTGTACGGACCGATTTAGACGAGACCACGCCGGAGACCACGCCGGAGTCCCCGTTGTTACAGTGTACTTACTAGTAGGTACGCGGCAGCTGCCAGATGTGATTTAAACGAGAAAGCGATTATGAATGAAAGAATTATTGCGTGAAAATTGATTGTTTCTTCTGTTTACGACCTGTCTGTCTATATTTTTGGTTTATTCTACTTTTCATATCTGGTTCCTTGGTGGAATTGCGCAGCTCATCCCATACGTACCGGTAATTCCATTCGTCGTGCTGCTGACTGACGGAAACGGTGAGAGGAAGCCTCAGGAACCTCACTCATCAACTACGGCCTCTTCCATTACCTTCTCCTCTCCTGGTCAACCATCCGCCCACCACCAGCGCCTGCCCTTGTAATGAGAGACCCCTCAAGTTCCCGCCGCTCTATCTTCTGGCCCTCATGATCCTTCTCACCGCATCGTCGTAGCTCGTCGTAGCCCGTCGTCAGCCAGAGTCCGCCCCCCCTCGACATGTCCAACACGTTCAACCAGGAGTCGGGCCAAGTCTACAAGGAATGGATTGTCCCTCGCCATCTGCTCCCCGGCCAGAGCGACGCCGATGCCGTCAACTGGAGCCGGCGTCGGCCATACCCCGTCTTCAAGGCTCGCGGCGTGCGGGGGCCGCGGTCTCTCGTCGACATGGCCGTCAACGTCGTCGCGGACAACATTGGCGATGTTGCGCCCGGGCATCTGGATGCTCTCCCGGATCCGTTGCTGCGGCGCGTCTGGCGCCACCTCGAAGCCAGGTGCGTAAGATACTGACTACTTCGACGATGCCGAATCACCGACAAACAACGCGCTAACATAATAATAATCCTCGCCCAGAGGAGTCTGTCTTCATGCTTGGAAGCTGTTTTCTAAGCGACTGCTCGACGACGGGGACGACCAGAATCTCGGCCTCTACCGCTTCCGCCAGCACATCTGCCGTCCCAGCGACGAGCTCACCCGGTACACGCAGCCCCTGACATCGCCGTCCGCAGACTTCATCACCCATCTCGTCATCACCGGCGGCTGCGCTTTTTTAACGCACGATCTGCTATGTCTTGCCGACATGTCCAACCTCGGCATCCTCGAGCTCATCCAGCCAGCCGACGAGATGCGCTCCATCTTCCCCCATGTCAGCGATCGCCTCGTCCGTGGATGGACTGAAAAGGATGATCCTTTCCCGTTGCTCCGCATATTGCGCATCTGGGGCGACGAGTCCACGTCTCAGGAGTCTCTGCATTGGGTATCCAAATTTCCCTCGCTGGCGCTTTACGATGTCACAGGTGCTCACGCCGACTGGCAGTCACCAGATGCCATCGCCCTCAAGGAGGGCTGGAATCGAGCCGACTCCCACTCCGGCCTCGAAGACTCACTACTGCGGTACCTGATGCTCTTCGCGCCCCTCGAGGAAACGCGGATTAATAGGCTTCGTGACCTCTCCAAGAGCATCGACGCCGACCTCGTTTCCCTCTGCAGCGACTCCCGCTGCGCCGTCAAGTTTGTCGCCGACGGCCAGGCGCCACCACTGCTCGACTACCTCACCGACAATGCCAAGGTTCGATATCCCTCCTGGGACCGGGACGCCGCCGCCCGTGAAGCCCACGCCTGCCACGGTGTTGCCTTCGAGCCTTGGGCTTTCTGGCTGTACGCCTTCATCGGCCAGCTCAGCGGCGACCGCGACCTCGCCGGCCGGGGCGTGCGCCCGGACACGCAGGCCGTCGCGGGTCCGTTTGTCCTGCCGTCAAAACCCGTGGCGTGTCTGCACCTGGGCCACATTGCGCGGGGCGGCATCTCGGCGAAGCCGTCATACGTGAGCCGCGGACTGTTTGCGACGCGGCGGCATACGTTTACGCGCGAGGCCGTGGTGCGCGGGACCAAGATGCCAAAGCCAGAGCCGATACCTAAGACGGAGGCCAGCTTGGTGGTTTCGGAGCGGACTGCGCCCGTGTTGGCACTACGGCGGAAGAAAAGGAAGAGGCTGGATGATATGCTCCAGTCGTTCACTGGATGAAACGTGCTCTCTGTGAAGAAGAGTTTGATGAGTGAAGCGATGAGCATCTCGCGTACCAGATGCCGCACAAGGATTCAACAACATCTCGGCTTGGTATGTTTGCATCTGTGCTCGATTGCTTGTATCCTTCTCACAGTTTGTTTAGGGTCTTGGGTATCTTCGGCCTCCTTCCCAGGCCTCACGGCGCTCACCGGTGGCCTCTCAGCAGGTACGGTCGCCTGAGGCAGCTGGCTTGTTTGTTTGTTTGTTTGTTGGCCCTAGTGTTCCTTGCATATCAAGAGCTATGGAATAGACCGTGATTCCCCATAGATGCGGCCGGGTAAATGAAAAACGCAGGGACCCGAACAATGAAAGTTTGACATAATCGACGCCTATTTCTACCATCGACCCCTCCTGACCGACCCCAAGGAATGCCTTCCGTCATCAACACGCGGCTGTCACATCACATAGTCAAAAAAATGAGTGATACGGAACAGTCCTCATCGTCAAGCACGAGTGACACGGAAGAGTCCTCATCCTGGCGGAGCCGCCTTGTCGACTGCCTCGACGATATCCAGACGGCAGGCGACTTTTCGTGGACCAACACGTATGACGTCTTTGTCAACCCCGGCCTGGAGATGGACGGCCACGGTCAGATTCCGCTGCCGCTGTGTCCTCGTGATGCGCAGGTCATAAAGAAGGCCTGTCGACCGGCGCCCTTCGGCATCGGCGATCAGACCGTCGTGGACGACTCGGTGCGCAAGACGTGGGAGCTGGACTCTTCGCAGTTTCGACTGGCCAACCCGCGCTGGCAAGCCTTCCTCGACGGCGACATACTCGCTGCCGCCTCTCAGAAACTGGGGCTGGACGTTGCGTCGGCGATGGCGAAACCACACAAGCTGCTTCTCTACGAACCCGGGTCCTTCTTCAAGCCCCACAAGGACTCCCAGAAGGAGCCGGGAATGATCGGCACCCTCGTCGTCTGCCTGCCATCGGAACACCAGGGCGGCGATGTTCGTCTCTCCTTCAGACGCCAGAAACGCGGGTATGCCACCGGCCCGGCATCCAAGTTCGACTTGACAGCGCTCGCCTGGTTCGGCGACGTCTCGCACGAGGTCGAGGAACTAACGTCGGGTTACCGCCTCGTGCTGACATACAATATCGTCCTCACAAGTGGTAGCAGCCCGCCTTCGGCCTCTTTCTTCGACGCCCAGACGGAGGAGCTGCAGCGGATCCTCGCCAGCTGGCGAGAGACGGACCGCAGCGACTTCCGCGTCTACTATCCGCTGGAGCACCAGTACAGCCAGTCGAGCTTGTCGTTGGGCAATCTCAACGGACGAGACGCGGCCGTATGCCAGCTCCTTCATCACGTCGCCTCTGCGGCCGGTTTCTCCGTCTTCCTTGCTAATATGACCCACCACAAGGAGAGGCGTGAAGACGACGACGACGAAGAGAAACGTACGGAACTAAGAAATATCTACACTTGTCATGGGCAGCTGATAGCCCGCAGTCTCGCCGTCCACCCACATGAGATTCCATATCCACAGCTCTCGTACGATGACGACGATGCCGCCGACAGCGAGGACGAACCCGACTTTCTTGGCAACGAGGACTCGCCAGCCTGCTTCCGCTACCATCATACTGTACAGTCGCTCCCACCCCTTCATTGCTTCGGTCGCTAATCTGCTCGGCCCTATTAGATTGTCGTCATTCACGCCAAGTCAAAGCTCGATTCCTTGCTGGGCCTGGATCGCGACACCCTCTTAGTGGATGCTTTGATTTCCGAGTTGGCACAGGACTTTGAAAATCGACCCGACGATGAAGCCGTGACTTGTGCCACACGGTTTATGAAAGCATGCTTTAGGAACTGGAAACACACACCGAAGTCAACGCTACCGCAGATGGTACAGTGGGGTGTGGCACTCGGCGATGACGCCCTCTACAAAGCAGCTGTCAAGGCTGGCCACCACCAACCGCCTACCCAGAAAGCAGTCGCTCGCCTCGTTGAGAAAGAGTATTCTGAGCGTGCCAACCCTGACGGTTTTACTGCCCAAGACTGGGATAAGTGGTATGCCGACTTTTACTTAGTATCTCTTTTGCTCAGTCTCGTGTTGACCAACCCGACTCTTAGGCTTGGAGTTGTTGTGAAGACTGTCCACTCCATCACATGGTTGCGGACCATTCTATCCCAAATCGCATCCTATCTGGAAGACACCCAGCTCCAGGCGTCGTTCTCTAGCTGGAAAGATGCAACATTGATGACCCAGCTCGAGACCAAGCCGCAGCTGGAGGATCATGATCACGACATCGTCATTGATGCCATGTTGGCACATCACAATGACGCCGAATGGCTCACCACCAGGTAAGAAAGCACAAAGAATTTCGGTCGGTCGAAAGCTAACACTTGGTTATCCTAGATTGCTTCCAAACCTGTGCTCCCATGGCACAAAGCCGCTCCTGTGCAAAGTCTTGAGTACTGTGCTCAAGAAGAAAGAATTCGCGTTGGACGAGACGAAGGCTATATTCAAGCAGATTATGGGAAAGTGCAACAGTACTTTTTCGCTACGGACCACCGATTTCGGGGATACATTCTCACACTCAGATACTCGCAGCGCCTTCGTCTCGTTGATCGATCAGTGCCTGGGCCTATATCTCACAGATTCTGTTCATCATATCCTCGAAAAGAGTTGTCGCAGGTTTGAAGCCGCTCCGTTCCCCCACAAGCCAGAAGCCAGAGTCGCCAAACTCCTCGGCGACTTGATGAGAACGCTCCAAAAGCAGGATAGCGTTGAGCCTTCGACAACGTCGGCCGTTAAGGTTTTCTTCGAAACCGCCCTCAGGAGAGGGATTCTACACAGGGCACCGGTATACCCGGTAGAGAACTTCAAGGTCAGTAGACGAGGCCTTCGTTAACGGTAGCTTGTGTAAAATTGCTGGTGGCTAACTCGAAATAACATCAGGGATGGTCTATGCCCGCGCAAGGATGCGGCGAGCCCTCGTGCAGTGACTGCAGGGAGGTAAACAGTTTCCTACTCGCAGAGGACCGGGAATCTATTCGTCTTCCAGGAAGCAAAGACCAGAGACGGCATATTCAAAATTCCATAAACCGCGACGAGGTTATTAACTGGGAGACGGATCGGCAAGGGGGCAGTTATGGTAATGAAGGCGGCATTCTCGTAGTGACGAAGGTGAAAATGGTGTTTCAGCGAGACCTTGATATCTTCGAGTCACGGATGAAGCCTCTCGAAGAGAGTACGAAGCCTCTCAGGGGGGGGTACCTGGAGAAGCTGCTTGGTGACGATGGCTATCGAGAGCTGGTCTTGCTCCAGGGCATCCGGCCGAGTGATGGCCATGTGGGAGAAAAGAGGCCGGCTGTGGAAGAGTCAGATGTCGGGACAAAACGTCGCAAGGCGTAGGCTGACGAAAGCGCCCCTCGAGATATCCATTTTCGCTAGCACGTCATAGACTGCAATACACAATGGTCAACAAAACTCTACGAACTACTAGTTCCTTAGTAAATGACTCCAGTAGAACGAATGTTGGAAGATGAAAGATGAAAGATAGTCTTGCACGATAATGGGCAACTTGCTTCAGGTCTTCAGTCTGGCTTCCTCCGTCTTCTAGAAGAATTCTCAAGGACATTTCATCGATTGATACTCGGGCGAACCACATGCACAACCTTCATAACCGTCATGGGCAACAGCAAGGTTTCTTTTGGCTTTGCACTTTGCATTAATCGTACCTTGCATACCCGGGCTTTCTCCTAAACTTTAGGGGTGCCTAAGTACTAAGGCATAAACAAAAGGCCTTTGGATTCCATCTGCTTCTTGATCTTTTGTCATCTTCACTCCTTTGCTCACACATCACAGTGTCTCATTTGCTCGGTCAGTAGTCTTCACTCGTCCTAGACTTTCCCATCTTTGTTATGTGGTCAACTGTTTTGGTCACTTCTTCACACTCTCTGAACCACACCTCGTCATCATTCTCGTCGGTTGTTGAGATTCCACATTGCAGCGCTCACAAAATCAACGAACATTCCCAGTCCCAACGTCCACAGGGTTTCCTTCACCTTGGGGCCTATCCCCACAACCCGACCGAGTCCCTCTACTACCTTGACGTCTGTCCTGGAAAACCTTGACCTCAACGGGGCAATGGGGCCAACGTTACCTACATAAGAACCGTCATCCCCCTCAAGTTGAGAAATCAGACCACACCAGCTTGCATCTTCGCCCCAACAAGATGTAATACCTACGAACATAACAAACGCAATGCCAGTTGCATTCCCAGCAATCCGCTGCGCCTTGCAGCGAAGGATTACGTACAGAGCGGCGAGGGCGGGGTTGTTGAGGAGGAAGGGTAAATGGGATCATCACAACCACAACCACAAAAGAGTCCAGAACAAGCACATCTCAAACAAGATCTTCTTCAACAAGAAGATTTACCAGCAAGAGCCTCTTCAACAAGAAAGCTTCAAGTGCAGCCAGAGAGCTGTGGACCCTACAGAGGGTACATCTGGCCGTCAAAAGCAATACCATGCCGCTCTTGACAACGATGTTGAGCAGAAGCATGAGGAGAAAAGAACCAGGGGAAAGTCGGAAAAAAGTAAGAAAAAATATACGATTTTTTTTAAACTCGAAGTGCATTGTGCAATCCAGCCGTGCCTGTGTTAAATCAGTGCTAAAGCAGACTTTTATCGTAGACTTGTAAAGGCATAAAAAGTTAGATCGTTGCCTCAGGTCGAGGCGATCTGTAAAATTCTCCCGAGGGGACCAAATCTGCGGGATGAACGTAGGCGGTGCTGCGTGCGCAAACTGCGCGACACGCGGAACAAGTTTCACTTATGCGACCAGCTTTTAGATGGTGATGGTTTGAACGGTTCAGGCAACAAAGTGATGCTGAGCCGCAGGCAGCGTGGGTTGAGGCATGGAGTTGGGATTGCGAACAGCAGGACATGGTCAACCGTGACGGCTTCACGCGTTCCTGCCTAGGACGCTGGGACGAGATCCTAACCGCGCACAGATTGGCTGCGGCTTGGCGAAGGGAATCGTGCAAGAGCAAAAGTTCTCTCGAACCCAGAGACTCGGGAGGTTCTTGGGACTGCCAACCTCCACGCGCATCTACGACGTGCTGCTCCCTTGAAGCAGAGATTTTAAGGACGATGGCATGTATCGCTTCGAAATTTATCCGGAACCCATGGCAGCAGAAGCTGCACGTGAAACAGAAGGTAAGTCGACGACGGTTTCCATCTTTCCTCCAGTTTCCCCTCCGCATGCATCCATGGTGTATTGAATGCCGGAGTGAATTTGAAGGATTATTTCTAGTAGGTTTCATAAAGTGAAGAAGAAGAGAAAAGAAAGCAAAAGTAGCGGCGGCGGTTCTTGGTTTTCTGCTTCGCGGGCTGGTGGGGCTGCAGCCGGGGCCGGATTAACGACGTGCCTTTTGGTTGCTGGACCGACGTTCCGCAGTGACCATGATGGAGCCTGTCAGCCTGCCAGTGATGATGCCTGGGAATTCAGTCAAGACACGGGAGTATATCTGCGCATTGCCATCATGCCTCTCTGTCTGTATTTCACTCGTCCTATTACATCCGGTCTGCAAGTATTAAATCTCATTGGTGATAAGAGTAGCAAACCTCCTAACTTGCTGCCATTCTTGTCCTTGTCCCTCTCCCGTGCGAGTGCGGCTGTGACTTGCTGAAAGGTACCTTGGTGGGGGTGGTTCGTTCCATCGCGCCCTCATCGCATCGAAAGGCGACAATCTTCTCCGGCAAAAGTTGCCATCCCTCTCATCTTCATGGCAAAAAGAGTGCATCTTCTATTGGTTAAAAAAAAAAGGACACGTCTGAGTACATCGACTACCCACTTACCTGGATGTGAGTCAACCCAGATGCAGGGCGAGCACATCGCAAAGAGCCTCCTGAAGGGATGGACCCGGAATGTCACGCAGCGTGTCGTGTGCTTGGTGCGCAGACAAACTCCGGGTCCCTCATTCGCACACCTTGGTTGTGGTGGGTGGAGTAAACGGTACAACTTGTGCTATGATTGTTTGCTTGTTTGGCTCCGCCTGGGACTCGTTGTGTTGTCGCCTGTGTTGCCGCCTCTACTTATCGCCTCCTCTTCTGAGAAACCCTTGCGTCTTTTTGAGCCACGCGGTGATTGTGTCGTGTCGTCTCTCGGGTCCAATAGATAACGTTGAGTGTCAAGGTAGCTGAGATGTATCCGTCTGTGCCGCCGGCGTTGTTGGTTTCATGACCACCCAAGCTTGACCCTCTCTTTCTGGCCGGTTTGAACTCTGCAACCACTCTTCGACCTTTCTCAAACCTAGTCTACATGCTCGATCGGTGATTCAAAGTACTCGTGACGCCAACCAAGTCCCCGAGTATAAGTATCCTCGTCGTCTTTCACGCGGCCCACCGTCGCTTCATTTCTTCAATTCATTCCGCCACCCGAAAAGCTGCTGCCATTGCTTAGCTACCCCGCTACCCCGCCTCCACCCATCCAAGACTTCAAACACCAACCTGAAAGGAACCAATCCAACCTTGCGGAAAAATCATCACCAAAACCACCTTTCCCAAAAAAAAATAACACTCAAGATGTCTGGCGCACCCCCTGGAACGAGCTCCCGAGGCCGAGGCGGCAAGTTCAAGAAGTACACCCGAGGAGGTATGTGTGCAATCTCCCCGTCGCTGCGCCCATCGCCTGCGATCCCATCCATTCCCCCGTCAATCGACGTCACAGGTCCTGTAGACTCGAGCCCCTCCAAAACTAACGCGTTCGTTCTTCTTACCACACAGGCGGAAAGCACTTCTCCCGCGACATTCGCCCTGTCGATGCCGATGGAAACGAAGTGAGCATCTGGGCCGACGATGCCAAGAAGAAGGGCGAGAACGACGACGACTCTGACTCCGAGGAGGACTCTGAGGAGGATTCCGAGGAGGACAGCGAGGATGAGGCCGCCACCGCAGCTCAAGCCCAGGCTGCCTCCCGCGAGGATCGCAAGGCAGAGAAGAAGGCCCGCAAAGAGGCTGCCATAGCCAAGACAAGGGCGAAGACGGTCGAGGTCGGCGACATGCCTTCCAGCGACGAGGACGACAGCGAGGATGACGACGACGACATGCCCGCCAACCCCAACCACTCCAAGGCTTCCTGGAACCAGGCCAAGGGCGGCAATGTCGAAGACATCACCGAGGGCGTCGCCAACATGGGCACCCCCGGCAGCAGGCGTGAGCGTGAGGCCCTCGAGGCGGTCGCCGCCAAGGAGAAGTACATGAAGCTGCAGGCTCAGGGCAAGACGGACGATGCCAAGGCCGACTTGGCCCGTCTCGCCATCATTCGCGAGCAGCGAGCGGCCGAGGCTGCCCGCCGAACAGTAAGTTGACGCTCTCGCCACACAATAACCCCAGACGGAGTTGCTGATTCGTTTGATCACAGGCGGAACGCGAGGAGAAGGAAGCCGCCGAGAAGCAGAAGAAGGCCGAGTTTGAGGCGCGAGAGGCTCGGAAGAAGGAGGCCGCACCTAGCAAGAAGGGCAAGAAGAAGTAGAGGATGAGACCAAGACTGTGACTGTGAGTATTACCGTACCTTGGGTTGTTAGCAGATGGTGCCAGTCGGGCGTCGCTATATTTCGAGCTTTGGTGCATAGAGCAGGAGATGAGACACTCCCTCCCTTATGATGACGAATACTACAATGATGGCATGGAATGGCATGGCAGAGACGGCACGAATTTTGTAAAATCTACGTGAAGGGGTAAGGAGATTGGCGATGGGTTGGTTGGTTGCAAAAGGATCGAGTTGTCGGGGGGTGTAAACGTCCAGGGTAGTTTAGTTTATTACCTAGGTGGTTAGTAGGGGGGTCACATCTACCAACAACTCACCCTGATGTCTGCCAATATTCTGTTGCACTTTTTTACACTGGCCTGATAAATCAAGGAATTTTAGTATACTAGTATTGTTTGCTCATTTCTCGCCGTGGTTTGGTGGTTGAATACGATTCTTTTACTCTACAGTTGACATATTGCTCAACCGTGGGGAAGCCAGACGAGGTTTTCGAAGCAGAGGATATGGGGACACGTGCTGCGTTAGCAAATGGAGAAGTGGCTTTCTCGCTTCATAAGTCCCTTGAAATTTTAATCATTGATACAGAGAAGACTCGCTAAATTACCCATCCTACAATTCTAACTGCTACATTTTACATGGATTTGATTTCATCATTCATAGCCGTCGCAACGAGGAAAGCCATCTGAGAGTTCTGGGTGCACGCACACTAACGGGATGCGCTACAGTGGAGCTGCCGCCCGGCCCCACAGTTAGTTGTGTTGCGGATCCAGCCAAAGAGAAAAAAAATCAGTTCTGCCCGAAAAATCGTGCCTGGCCGTCTCTGCGACGTCGAATCGCCGACCGCCTCAACCACCCGTTCTCAACAACGACCCTGCTTCGCCTTTGCACGAGACCAGCCGCGCCAACTTCCCCCGCGAAGACACCAGGAATTACCGCCCCAGAGCGCTATAAGTAGCATCCCGCAGGCATCGTACCTGTTTGCGCTAGTAGCCAAAGATGGCGGAAGCCTCGCTGCAGGTCCGTTTTGCTCCTCTGTCCTCGTGCCGCGTGCCTCGCCATCACCGACCACGAGGCTATCGCCACGAGCTGGGAAGCTGATGCAATGCCTCACAGGACCGTCTGCGCGACCATGCCAAGGCCTTCGATGGCCTCTTGAGCCTTATCCCGGCTAAGATGTACTACGGGGAAGACACCAGCGTACGTTGACGATTCCTCTTTCCGTCCCCGCCACCGCACATGGACCCCAGACGTCGTTCCCTTTGTACAATGCATGCTACATGATGCACATACACATGATGCGCTACAGTCTTCCAAAGACTAACCTCAATCCCTCACGTTAGAACCAATGGAACAAGAAGAAGCAGTCCAAGAAGGAGGCCGCCGCCGCCCGCCGCTTGAAGCTCGATCCCGACAGCGAACTCAACCGGAACGCCAAGGAGGTAATGGACGAGCGCGCCAAGAACAAGCGCAAGCTCCGTGACATGGAGGACGAGGACGAGAGCGAGGACGATGCTGTCCCCGCCCCCGCCGTCGAGGAGGAGGAGTGGGAGGATTACGAGCCCGTTGACGGCGTCGAAACCGAGAAGCCTGGTGAGGGCCTAAAGGTCAAGGCATCCGATGCCAACAAGAAGCAGAAGCTCGACGACGGCGAGCCGGCCCCCTCAAACACCGCCGAGGCGACGTCCTCCAAACTGTCCAAGAAGGAGGAGAAGAGGGCAGCCAAGGAAAAGAAGAAGCAGGAGAAGAAGGAGAAGAAGGAGAAAAAAATCGACAAGAAGAATACCAACGCGGAGGAGCCCGAAGCCGAGCAAGACGACGCTCCTGCACCTACATCTAAATCCCAGAAGAAAGCTGCAAAGAAGCAAGCAAAGAGCACTGCCGCAAAGGCGTCAAAGTCCGACGACGTCGACGAGGACGAGACTGCTCCCGTCGACGGCGAAGTGCAGCCAATGGATATCTCGGGTCTAGAGAAAGATGACGAGACGTCAAGTCCTGACTCGGAACCTCACTCTCCCACCTTCGACACCAACGACTCCTCTGCAGCTCCCACAGAGGCCCTCGCCGAGCCCGCCAGCACCACCACTTCCGTATCATCCACCATCCCCCCCTCAGAGAAACCCAAGCACATCAAGATCCCCGCCGACACTTCTGCCCTCCGAGCCCGCCTCGCCGCAAAGATCGAGGCACTGCGAGCCGCAAGAAAAGCTGACGGACCGGACGGCAAGCCCATCCGGACGCGCCAGGAGCTCATCGAGTCACGGCGGCGGAAGCAGGCCCTGCGCAAGGCCAACAAGCAAGAGCTGAGGAAACAGGCCAAGCTGGAGGAGGACCGCAAGCGCGAGGAGGCCCTGGCGTCCACTTCTCCAGGTGTTATGAGCCCGGCTGTCGAACTGGACGAGAACACAAGCAACTTTGCCTTCGGTCGTGTGGCGTTTGGCGATGGTTCTCAGCTCTCCCGGGACCTCAGCTACGTCCTCAGCGAAGGTAAGAAGAAGGGACCCTCAGACCCCAAGACGGCCCTCATCAAAGTCCAAAATGCGAAGAAGCGCCTACAAGAGCTGGACCCGGAGAAGAAGGCCGACATTGCCAAGAAGGATCTCTGGCTAACGGCCCGCCGCCGCGCGCAGGGCGAGCGCATCCACGACGACGAAGCTCTTCTCAAGCGCGCCGTCAAGCGCAAGGAGACAGCCAAGAAGAAGAGCGAGAAGGCCTGGTCAGACCGCACCGACGGTGTCAAGATGGCCCAGAAGGAGCGCCAGCGCAAGCGCGAGGACAACCTCCGCAGTCGCCGCGACGACAAGCTCCTGCACAGGTCCGGCAAGGGCAAGAAGAAGAAGAGCGGCGCCTCCACCAAGAAGAAGGGCCGTCCAGGCTTCGAGGGCAGCCTGGGCGTCGGCGGACGGAAGAAGTAAGCCATTGACATGAGGAAGCAATGGAAGGCATGATCAAAAGCAGAAAGGGTCAAGGTGAAGACAAAAGCAACTCAAAAAGCAAAAGCGACAAGAACTTCTTTCTTTGCTCGACAATTGGCGCTGGCGGAGTCCACGGGGCGGAAAAGGGGGAGGTATTCCGGCGCGAAAACGTCACCAAACACATTTGTACATTTGTGTACTAGATGGATAGCTACACACACAAGTAACCGGCAACTTGGCTGGCTCGGCTCGACGGAGTTGGCAAATTCCCAATTTCTCCTTCTTCGGGCATATAATGAGACTGGGCATGAAACATGAGCGAGCATAGGTTTACAAGAGAAACAACATTTCATGAAGAAAAAAAAAACCAACCTTGGTTGAGCGTGAATAGTCGTATGTTGTTCGTGAATTGTCGTCGTCATCCGCCAAGAACGATCGGTGCCATGATGAGGCTTCAAGAAACGCAAAACGAAGGGAACCCGGAAAAGCTTACAAGAGACAGCCGCCTATTTTTCCCTGTGTTTTTTCTTTTGCTTCATTACAACAGTACCGAACCAGAGCAACAGCGGTGGACATACAGCACGGCTACGCTTGGCATTCAACTTTCCATCCATCCCGTTCCATCCTGAGAAACACACCCAAAACACGTACACTCTCTCGCACACACACACGCACACACACATTCTCTTGCCGCACTCCTGGCCACCAGGCTGTCTGTCTCCGTTCCCAAGAATAGATAGGTTTCAACAAAAATAAAAAGAGCACATAAAAAGAGGAGGGGCGCGCAAACCACTACCAACAACTTATGACGGGGCTTCACAATCTCGACTAGCCGGAAGAGGGTACCTTGTGGCTGGGACGCTTCTCAGCCGAAAAGAAGGAACCTCGACCAGCTACCGTATACGATGGTGACGCCCCTGCTGCTGCCCAAGCCGAAACGATTCCTTCAACTGCTCCATGTAGTGATTGGTGTTTTTGTGTGTGGGAGGGGTTCTGTTATTTTCTTCATGCCTGCCAAGATCGTGTGTGGGAAAGGCGGTGGGCGAGATTGTTATCATGGAAGGGTTTCAGGTCGGTGAGGCGGCAGAGGACGGGATCGGAGTGTAAGGTTCGATGGGACAGAGAGTTGGAGGAGAAGAATCGGCTTGGCATCGGCTCGGCTCAGGCGCAAAGTTGGAGTGGGGATGGCGACGGTGAGAAGCCAAGGCATGATGCTCGTCGAGAGTAGATGCGCACATGGCCCAGGACTTCCTCGTTTAGAGGAGGGAGTCGAGGCGGGTGAAAACGCTGAGACACGCCGCCACAACCTCCAGCTGCAGCTCTTTGTCCTTGCCCGAGTTGGTTTCCTGGAGAGTCATGTTAGAATTACAGGGTCTGAGAGCTGCCAAAGTGGCACGTTTCTTTGCAGTTCAGCAACCCACCTCGGCGATCACTTGGGGCAGATTAGCCCCAATTCCGTTGCCGGTGGCCTTCTTGCCGAAGGGCCACTGGCTGTAGTCAGCCAGGAGTTCGTCGGTCTGGGCAAAGGCCCTCTCGCGGGCCTCGTGACCCAGGGTTGACAGGGCATTCTCGAGGACGTTCGCGGCGTAGGCGGCGCAGACCATGGCGAGGCTGCGCATGTAGCGGAACTCAAGGGACTCGGGGAGGAACTGGCTGCCGTTGAGGACGACCGTGCGCTGGGTCAGGATATTGCGAACTCGGCGGCGGATCTCCTCCTTGGCGCCGCCGTCGGCGACGGGGTGGGTGGCCATGTCGAAGAGGAGGAAATTGCGCTTCTCGGTGCGGAGGATGCCCTTGTCGACGAGGCCCTTGGCGAGGCGCTCGCGGACCTGCTTGAGCTGGTATCCAATCTTCATGAGGTTCCACGTCTCGCCTGGAGGTATTGAAACAGGGGCGCGTCAGCGAATGGAGTGCAAACAAGCGAAGGGGGGAAGAAGGGTGTGCGTACCGCTCATGAGATCGATCCAGGAGCTGACGCTCATCTTTTCGCTCTGCTTCATCATCTTGAGGGCCTCGTCGAGGAGCACCTCGCCGGTCAGGGTGTCGTCTATGACTTCGATGTTGCGGTCAGCCAGCGGGAACCGTCGCCTGGAGGCGTCCTTCTCCATGGCGATGCGGCCACGGAAGGCCAGCTCGAGGACGATGCAGCCGCGGAGGGCGTAGGAGATGTTGTCGTTCCAGAAGGAGAGATAGCCCTGTGGTGGTTGGGCGCGGTGGTTAGGGCTAGATGATGATGATGATGATGGATACGGATCCTGTGCGCGTCCATACCTGCTTGTCCTTGAGGCCCAGCAGCAGGACCTCCTCCATGAGGGTGAGCTTGGGCTGCTTGCTGCGCTCGGCGCTCTCGCTGATATCTCGAGGGTCGAAGGCGATCTTGTGGCCATTCTCGGTGCTCTCGTAGGCCGTCTCGGGGCCGGCGTCTCGGGTGCTGGACGAAGGGTTCCTGGCTCCGGCGCCGTTGCTGGAGTCGCCTTCGGTCGAGGTGGCCCCGGTGGCGCCGCCGGCACCGCGACGTCGCGTCAATCCCGACGACATGATTCGAGAGGTTTGCGTGTGGGAGGGATTTGTATGGGGAGAAGAGCGAAGGTCGAAGGTCGAAGGGGGGTGAGGGCGAGATCGAGGACCGAGACGGAGGTGGGTGATGCGGTCGGAAGGGGGACTTTCCAACGTGACCGAAGCTGAGAACTTGACTGACTTGACTGAGAGGTGAACTAACTTGGGGCGGGCGGGCCACCTTTGGGCTAGTGGTAGTAGTCTATTAGTCTGCGCGTCTAGAATTTAGGGGTGGCCCGTTAGCATTTAATAGGGGAGTGGACAGTGGGCGCGCAGTCAGTGGGCAGTGGATGGGCAGTATGGGCCGGGGGGCGTATTTCGTAGTGGGTAGGTAGATACTTGGTTGATGCGCGTGTCGTCCCCGGGGACTCAAGTACTACTCGTATGGAGCTTTCTGTTCAAGGAGGACGGGGATGGCTGGTGAGACAAGACAAGGGGAAGCGGAAGAAAAGGGAAGGGAAGGGATTGCTCGCTTTTTGATAGACCAGGTTGATAGGCAAGGTCGGTAGATAGCCGGGCTTCCACTTGGAGAAAACTCACTGGTTGAATGAATAAATGTTTGATTCGATGGACAGAGTAAAGGAGCACAGCAGGGGGTAAAATTGATGGCTTAATTAGGTCGTCGACTGTCACAGCCAATCCTCAACAGCCAGAGTGAGTGCAGTCGTCTCTCCAGTATCGTCAGAGATGGCACGCAGAGGGTGATTGATATTGGTAGTCAAGCAAGGTGTCGTTTCCAATTGCTTTTTGGCTTCGACGTGTAAGAGTGGCGGAGCGGCAAGGGGGATTTTCCGCACACGTCCAAATTGAGGGAAGCCTTGAATTTATTACTGGACGATGGGATGATGATGATGAGAAGAATGGAGAAGCAGGATCGATGGAGGAGGCGTTGATGGAAAATCCTCCAAGATAGCCCCGACCAGGGGAAGCGGACCAAGCCAAGGGATAAGCCTGGAAGCCTGGAAGCTGCTGTTCAAGATACTTAGGTACCGAAAAGGAGAGACAAAAAAACATGCACTTCCAACTGATGATAAGCATGTACCAAGTCTTCTCAAGGCAGCCAGAAAAGGAGGTTCCAGTTGGTGTAGTGAGGGAGGTCGCGTGGCAGCATCTCAATAGCTCCCTTACACACCACAAGAATGTCCCCCCTCCGATGAGGTATGCAATGCGGTACGAAGTACGCCGTCTGGCACACTCAACATTTTACCACAGGCAAAGGCAGAATAGCTCCCCATAAGCAGGATAATACCCACTGATTTGAATCCTACTGAAGCGCCTGCCAGCTCCAGGCTGCAATTTATCTATTCCTTCTTCTCTGCACGTCGTTTCACCGCCCGTTGCGCTAGTTACTTCGCACTGCAAAGCCCCAACTTTGGAAATCGCCGAAAGTCGCAAAGCAGTGGATGGGAACTCAGGCTGCGCGCACGGACCACGAGCCAAGCCAACGCGGCTCCAGCCTCAGCCCAGCTTGCCGGGCAGTCGATCAGGCCTGAGTTAGGTAAGCAGCAAGGGTAGGAACAGGGGCAAGACCCAGATTACAGAGCTCCACCATGGACTTCATCCCCTCATCTCGACGACTGCCAACATCGAGAGATTTGCCTCCATCTTCGTAACCCTTCTTTCCAGGTCCTTTTTTTTTTTTTTTTTTTTTTAT